>VYZR01045524.1:0-22425 GCA_013400675.1 Oxylabes madagascariensis
TTTTTTTTTTTTTGTCTGACAGTCCTGCATGTCACCATGGAGTCCAGCCCCCTTTCACGGGGGGATGTTAGAATAAATACACATTTCAACACTCCTGCAGCTCACCTCACAGTCCCAATAACAACGGCGCAATATTTTAAACTGCTTTTGCAAGTCTCCTTTCTACAGGGCAGTTGAAAGCGTATAAAAGCGTTTTAACAATTTTATAGATCATCTCCGGAGCGCCATTGTGATGCGGGAGAACGGGAGTTTTGTTGCCATTTGCCCGTGGACAGCTGCCAAGCTCACCTCTCTCCACCGAGCCAGCGAGGGCCGTATCACATCTCTCTGGAAACTCTGCGGCCAGCCCTGGATGGCTTCTCACTTTACTCATCTGAAAAACACGTTGCTCCCTTTAACCCTTTCTCAGTGCTTGCCTGGGGGTGTTGCTGGAAACAGGCGACTTCTGTTTGGGCTCAGGGAAAGTGAGAGCTGTGAGGTGGATTTGGAGAAACCTGAAACCAGGACCCTCCTGTGGAAAAAACCTTCACCCACGTGAAAATTCCTCTAACCTTGTAAGTCATCCTACTGACTTCAGGCCATGTGTCCACAGCTCTTCTTTTGCCAATCCCTGATCAGAGTTAACCAGCCTCCAGATCTGATTCTTCTTTAAAAACCTCCAGTTTGACAAGGTGCTGACTACATTTTCCTGTGGGCCACTTAATTGTGCCGGGTCCTGCTTCTAATCTCAAAAATTATTATGAAAACCCTCCCGTGTATGGTTGACACAGGAGAACTTTGCAGTTTTGTTTGCTGGCGTTCAGGAAATATTTACTGATCCTCATGTGGAAGGTGTGACAGAAGTGTAGCATAATCTACTCCCCTGTGGAAGGATTTCTCAGTTTCCATCCCCACAAATGAATATTCTCCACACTCCTCTTCTCCTGGAAAGAAGAGTGCATAAAATTATTCCTCATCACATTCTTTCACTGAGTTGGCAAAATACAGTGAAATACGGCGAGTTTAAATGATATGGAATATGCAGGCATAGCTTATCTAAGATAAAGCGTGCAGATCAAAATCAACAAAGCCTCACAAAAGAAAGCCCCAAAAGAGCTTTCATCTGCCTGATCCCATTTCCCTGCCTACACTTCTTTTTACCCTATTGCAATACATTAGTTCTGCTTTAGTTTCTGCTCTGCAGCAACATTTCTGCTTAAGAAAGATTCTGTTGAGTCATTACCAGCATCAGCCAAACAGGCTTTTCAAGAATGGAGGGGAAAATAAAGGCTGTGGTTTTAAAATTAATTCCATGCTGCTTAACCCTTAAACCACTAGTGACTTCCAGACTCTCAGCCAAGTAAAGGCTGAGCAGAATTTGGGGCTGCTGTGCCTGAGACAGAGCAATGTCAGTTTTTGTCAGTGATTGCTCAGGCAGTGCTGGCCGTGCACCTGGAAGGCAGAAACTGTAGTGAAGGTCTCTGCTGTCCAACCCATGTCCTAAACACTCCCTTCTTGCTTGGAAACACTGCCTCAGATAACCCAGACCCACACCTAAACAGAGGCAGGGAGAAGGGCTTTTCTACCAGAAACCAGCAGTTGTAAATATAGAATTGGAAGAGAGACTGGCACGTCTCTCCCTCTGTGATGTAGCAGAGATTTTCTACTCCTTCTTCCCCCAGCAGGTTGTATTTAGGAGAGAACAGTGGTTGCCAAAAAGATAGAACTTGAATAAGCTCCTGGTACCTTGAGGTTTGAGGGGCCCCCAGGGGAGCCAACACTTGGAGTGAGAAGAGACAGCAGAGGCGAAAGCGGATAAGGTGATTTTCCTTGCCTTGGTTTTCAAAGCAATCTCAGCCTGCTAAGCTTTCAGTCCACGCTGCCAATGGCTATTTCCAAAGTTATCTTTGCTCAGAAAAAGGCTGGAATCCTTCTCTTGCTCATTCTCTCTGCCTCCCTTTTTAATGAAAGCTCGGTTTAGATCTGATATCACTCTAAAAGGTTTGCTATCAAAGTTTATTAGACCCACTGGGACAGATCACAGTTTGCAGAGGCTCATAGTTTCACGGCAGATAACTGTAAAGTGAACCATTCAATGTTCTTCAAAATGCTCATTTTTCTTGGGCTCATCTACAACACAAAGCTGCACTGTGTTCAAGCATCATTAGAAGTGATCCCAGCTGAGTACATGATGCTGGCCATATTTCTGCCTTTGGAGGAAAGTCAAGCAGCCCCCGGCCGCCAGCCTGTCCCACTGGGTGATGCTGAGGTGAGTGGGAGCCATTTGCAGTGAAGGCAAGCCCTACAAGCACAAGGGGATAATGCCTGCTATGTGTTCCTAAAAAAAAGATCAGAACTTCAAAAATACTAGGAAGCATGAGTGCAGATTTCCCTTAAAAATCCATATTTGCCTTTCCTTGCTTAATGATAATAATAATAACAACAATAATTAGGAAAGACTCCTCTACCTAGGGACTACAGCTGAGAAATTTCAGCTAGAAAGCAAAGAAATGAGAGAAGGAATTAGCATGTCTTCCTATTCAATGGTTGGTTTCTTGGGGTTTTTTTTTGGGTTTGGGTGGTTTGTTTTTTGTTTTTTGGGTTTTTTTTTGGTAGTGAAGTCATTGGTGTTATTATGTGGTTTTTAGCAGGCTATCCTCCTAAAAATGCATGGGAATAAACACCATATCTGGTTGGATCTCTGACTGTACCATGTATCACTGAGGCATCTATTTACAGTGTGAAGGGAGGGGAGGCTGTTTCATTTCCCAGGACAGTAATGGAAAGCATGATGTCCTACAACCAAGGGTGGTGAAGGCTGGGAGAGGTACTGGGAAAAAAACATTCACAATGAACCGAAGAGTGAAAGACAGTTTCAGGGCAGATATTTGCAGGATGCATCATCGTCAGCCCTGGGAAAAGGCTGAGAGACAAAATGGTCGAATCAAGTCCTGGGCCAGCAATGTCCCGTCCTTCTGCTGCCATTTTCCCTGTGACTTTGCAGTGTCATCTGCTCTAGAGCATCAGGCTGGACAAAGCTCAGGGAACGGGTGGTTCTCAGATGCCCATGCTCCCTGCCAGGCTTTTTCCTTGCTTTCGGCCTCGGAATGCCTCTCACCAGAAGCATTTGCAGCCATCTGACAGCTCTTCCGCTCTCTGATTCCTTCACAGGTCGTGCAGATGGACCAGAAGCTGGATGACATCCTGAGCGCGCTCCGGGCTCAGCTGGGGGAGCAGGCACAGATGCCAGGGCCAGCCACCCCACCTGCCAGACATCCACAGAGAAGCCCCCAGTGAACCAGAAAATGTGAAAGCCAGTGTGGCCAGCCACTTGTGACCCTCTCGCTCTTCCACGTCCAGGTGTTTCTCAGTCTTGGTGTCTTCAGCTGTGTCATGGGTGAAATGAAATATTCGGCAGTAGTAGATCATTGAGGGGAAGAAAAAAAAAAAATTAAAAAAGAGAGAAGAAACAGCAAGAAGCCAGCCAGGACCTTAGAAGAACACATAAGTTTTGCACCTGTTTTATTTTAGCCCAGTTCCCATCCCCCCAGCCCCGTTCGGGCTGAGCACACAGGCACAGGGCACGCTGTCGAGGGAAGCATCCCAGCCAGGGTTAGGATGACCCATTTGTGGGCACGGAAGGGGAAAAGAACTGTTCTTTTGGCATTTAATCACTAAGTTTAATGCTCACAGCATGCCCGAAAGGGGGAAAGGAGCCAGCATTTGAACATGAAACAAATGGAAATCAGTGAACAGGAAAATTAAACAGCATGTTTTGACTTCTACCAAGCAGTGAGGATCATAAGAAGGGCAGATTTATATGCTAGTGCGAATGACAAAGTAAAGACAACAGGCTACTGATTAAAAATATGGAAGTGTACACAGGCTGGTTGACATATGAAAGGCTGAAGCAGAGACTTCAGCTAATTAAAGCAAAGGGTTGCCAGTGAGATGAGATGCATGTTGGAACAGACAGACAGGAGAGATAGGATCTGCGTAGGCTTACTTTACCAGAACACTGTAATAGTTATCAGCTACGCTGATGACTGTTATGCAAAATATTCTCAAGCTTTTACCTTCATTCAGCAGCGGTTGTTGACTGCAGTTGCCTTAATTTTAACATAAGAAACCTGTATGGTAATTGGCTGTGAACTATTTGTGAAGCTGGGTTCAAGCCACCGAGTAGCAGGGTGCTGCAGGAGGGCTGCAGCTGTGATTGAGAGTGGCAGGGTTCCTTAAAGAAAACAGAAATGCACGCACTGTTGACGAAAGTTAATCGCTGTTTAAATAAACTGCTGTATATAATTTTAAACGCTGGATTTATTTTTTGCCTTGTAATCTGGCTGTAAATCGAGTGCACATGCTGGCTGATGTGCTGTTGTTGAGGAACACATCTGGTGCAGGTAGCTGGGCTCGCAAGCTGCAGATGGAAATGCAGGCTGAGATGCAGATTTAAATGCAGATTGAAGTGCAGGCTGAGCTCTGGGTGGGAGCCCAGGACAGGAGGGTGAGCTGCTGACCTTTGGGATGACAAAGGGCACAAAGGCAGGTGACACCCAGCCAGGTGAATGGACACTGAGACACAGCAGCAGCCGGGAACTGCCGGCCTTTTGGACAACAAGGGAGATGAAAACAAGAGATGCCAGCGAGGTGGATGGACACGGAGATGGGGGCAGGAAGACTCGGGAGGAAGAGCGACACTGGCCACACGGAGACTGTGATGGGATAAAATCCNCTAACTATTACCTGTCCCTTTAAAACTCTTTCCCAGGTTTGTGTGTCTGGGAATTCAAGCTTGGAAAGAGCACAATGAGACTGATTCCAATCTTTAGATTGCAGGCGCGTCTTAGACAGCATATTAATGATGTGTGAGAGGCAATAAAAAAAAAAAAAAAGAAACAATGTGGTTTTAATTAAATCAGCTGACAAGCCGCCGTTCCATCTTGTCTGATTACTACAGAGTTACTGAACATGACCAAATACAGCCTGTAACTTGGGAAAAACAGTAAATAATCATTGCCAGAGCATTGAGTTGCTCCTGGCTTTCAGTCAGGGTCATGAGCTTCTGCAATGGTCCTTCATAAAACCTCCCTGACGCTGGTCAGCCAGCTAAAAGGGCAACTGGACACCAAATTAGGGTTAACACCTAATTTGTGTAACGCCACCCACAGGTAAAAGAAAATAAATCTGCCTGGAGATCCGTTTGCCACAGAGGTTCTTAAGAGGAGCGGCGCAGCTTTCAGCAGAAGAGCTCAGGGACGGCTGTGGCCAGCACAAGGTGACACTTCCTTCTGCAACACTGCAGATATTTGTGTGAGGGATATCCTGATCACTTGGTGGACCAAGTAATGCAACAGTGTTTTACTTGCTATTCAGCCTCGACAGAAGTGTTTGGGCACTATATATATAGCAACACCTACTACTCTGAAGTGCCTGGAAAATCCAGCTAAATAGAATACAAGTGGTCACAGCTATGGTGAGTGTCAGAAGGGATGAGTGGGTGGGAGGAAAAGATAAAGAGGCATGCAGTGGTCCCTCCAGAAAAACAGAATGTGAGCCAGAGTGTCTGTATGCATGTGTGTGCGCACATGTCCTTTTTAAACTCAAGCCAGGGTTTCCCCAGCAAGTCTTGAGTGAGGCCAGAGCCTGAACCTTCACAGGTTTTAAAATCCAGCAGTGCTGGCCATACATCCACTTTAGAGATGGCACTGGGGGCACCACAGTGTGGCAGGACCTGGGGCCACGACACTCCCCATTGCTAGAACTGAGAGAGGAGGGTGTGGCTGGAGCAAATTGCAGGGAGGGAGGAAGAAGCCTGGCGAGAGACACCCATTTTCACACCATATGAAGAGATTAATGGTAAGAAAATTCAAGCAACATAGATAAATCATATTTGAGAAAATCTCCACACCCACAGCTAAGACAGAAGTTGCCATCCAGCAAAATCTTTCCGATTGCCCAGGGGAAAAGCACACAGAATTAGCACTGATGTGACCATGTGGTGACATTTCCTGATCCTTCTTCCCAGCAAAAAAGGTTTGGTACAGGTATATAAACTGTATATGAATACATTTGCACTTGGCCTTGTTGAACTTGATGTGGTTCTCGTGGGCCCACTCCTCAGGCCTGTCCAGGTCCCTCTGGATGGCGTCCCATCCCTCAAGCCCATCCATGCCTACCTCAGCTTGCTGTCACCTGCAGACCTGCCGAGGGGCACTCCATCCCACAGGCTGGGGCACTGAGGAAGATAGCAAATAGTGTTTTTCCCAGTATAGACCCTTGAGGCACGTCACTCATTGCTGGTTTGCATTTTGACACTGATCTGTAAACTGAACCTCTTTGGATGCAACCACCCAGACAATTCCTTGTCCATCTAACCTTCATCCATACCTCTCCAATTCTGAACTAGCAGTGTCAAGGGGGAGTCTATCAAAGTTCCCTAAAGAAGTCCAGGTAGTTGATCTCAGTTGTCACTGTTGTAGAAGGTAAGTAGATTAGTCAGGCATGACTGCACTTGCTGAAGTCATGTTCGGTCTCATTAATCTCCTCCTTGTCTTCCACATAAGTCAACAGGACTTCTAGAAGGATTTGTCCCATTATGTTTTTCGGCACTAAGGTGAGGCTGACTGGTCAGCAGCCCCCGGGTTCTGCTTGTTCCCCCTTGTAAAAACACGTGTACTACCAGGCATCCCCCTAGGCAGTGGCTCTAACGCAAGCCAAAATTACAGAAAGCATTCCCAGGGAAGTCCCTGTGTGTGTTTTTTATCTCCATTTGTACACTGGTTCACTGCTGTTCATCCTGTTCATTTCTGCTGGGTGGGAGTGCAGCTGCTGAGCAGGGAGCACTCAGCAAGGTCCCTCCTACAACACCTTCTCTCGCCCCAGTGGAACAGTGACAGTGCCACGGATGGACACGGCCCACGAAGTTGTCAGCACCGTGCAGCCACGTCTGCAGTGGTCCCACGTTGCCTTTTGACTCAGAACAGGCAGTCAAGGTCTCCCACAGCCACAGGATCAGCAGGGGCAGCTGTCAGGAGTGCAGTTTACCAGTGCATCAAAAGACAAGGGAGCAGGAGATCAAGTAAAGATGAGATTTTTTTTTTTTTTTCCAAAAGATCACATGGTTTTCTCCCTGATCCAATTTCACTGTGGAAGATACATGGTGTCCTCCCTTACCAGAGACATGTACACCAACCCAAACAGGATTTTCCACATTCCTTCTAATAATGCATGGCATCCTGAAGTCTGCTGTCTGCCTGTGATGATGCAAGACGCTCAGAAGTCATTACAACAAAGCCCGAGGGGATTATTTTCTCATTTCCATAATTACACAGTCAGTAATAATATCACGAACCAATCTTATCTCAAAACGTGTACTCAGATCTTTAATGATGATATTTCTTAAGTGATGTGCGCCCAGATCTTTAATGGTGATATTTCTTAAGTGATGTGTGGGATTAAAGTCCTGTGTATGATCAGGCCGCAGCAGTGAGGGAGATAAAAGTTCAACTTCCATCATCTGGGGGCTTTCATTCCTGAAAAAAGGTAACTGTGCCCCTGGAACAGATTATATGGGTGACAGATCACAAATCTGCTGCCTCATCTGGAACACTCTCTTCATCTCTGGAGAGGAAAAAGTGAGAAAAGACTCTCCAGGCACAGCTGCCCATTTCAGAAGTGGGCCTGTCCAGCAGCCCTGGATGTTTTCCATCCCACTGCCTCGACGTGGTGTCACCAGAGGAACCTGTGCTGGAAGTCCCTCCAATCTCTGTAGGACCAGGACAGCTACATTCCCAGCTCAGTAGCTAAGGTAAATGAGCAGGGTTCCTTTGGTGCCTCTTTTCTCAGCAGCTCAAGCAGTTTTCTCTTCTCACTCATGTCTCTAACCTAAGCCCTGAAGGGTCTGGACTGACAATACATTTAGGATGTGCTGTATCTCATGCAGTCCTAAACAGCAGAGCCCATTCAGCACTCTTTTGAACAACCTGAACAATGTGTCTAAAAAGAAAACCATGGTTTAGGGAGCAAAATGCCACTGGGTAAAGAATCCCAAACATCAAATCTGCATTATTTAGTATTCTGAAGAAGTACATGCTAGAATCATTGTGATGGCCAAGGAAAAGCCTGGTGAAGCGCCAGGGTAGACCTTTCTCAGACATCATTTCCAGCTGCAGCATAGCCCAGCCAGCAGAACTAGACAAGATGGTACTGTGTTACCTCCATGGTAGGAAAAGGTTTGAGTCCCTCTCAACCAGCCTGAAGAGCAACCTCTTTTCTCAGTTAAAACAACCTCTGCTCTTAGTCAAAAGACACTCCAAGGTTGCTGGAAATATTAGACACCAAAAGAGAGAAAAAAAGTCTAATTAACTAATGGTCATTATCCCTTTCCCCACATCCTTTTCTAAACTCCAGAGGATCCCGAGCTCTGGACTGAATTCGTGTTCCTGGCACTGAGGATGAGCATGTGCTCTCTCCCTGTAATCCAGCAAACAGTGCCTGTCAGACAGGAAAGAAACAGCAAAGAGCATCCTCCCTACAAGGAGCTGTTTTGCCAAAACACTTACTACCTCGTGCTTAGCCCTCACTGTGGGTTACAGTGGCTCCCAAATGACTCCCTAAAAGTACAGTGTCTGCTTAGATTCCTGGCTGAACACACGTTCGTCTCAGGGCTTGGATTTGGCACATGTGAGTTTGTGAACAGAATTTTAACTCATCTTCATTATGTCGTTTGATCTCCCCCTGGGGTGGGTGGAACTGCGTGCAGGGGACTGACCTGACATAAGCAGTGAGGGAAAGGGAATTTTTGTACTCTGTGATTAATGTAACTGCTGTATCTTGTCTGGCCAATCAGACAGGCAAAGGTTGTTCTTTGTTTAACCAAAGAATCATAATTTTCAACAACAATGCCTTGAAGCGTTTGCCTGAGACTCACCTCAGCCTTAGAGGGGAAAATTCACATTTCAAAAATACCTGTTGAGCATTACTTCTGCTCAGCTGAAACGCAGCTTTTCTTCTTTACTGCTGTGTACCTTGGGTTGTCACATCCCTTGTTGGCACCCTGGCCACCAAGACCCTTCAAGCAGCCAGTGTTCATGGTGGAGGGGCTGGGGTTTGTATCATCAACGTGAGGGGGAAGGGGGACCACTTGTGCACAGTTACTGTGGCAGAAGAACAATTGCCTGTTTCAGTGTCCTCATTCCCTTTGTTTTCTTTGCTGAGAATTTTCCCCTTTCTGAAACACTAAACAGCTCGTTTCTTCCAACCTAAACAAATGGCCCTGCCAGCTACTGATTTTTCCCTCCTTTCTATTTCTAATGGTTGGTATTGTAAGCACAAGTTTCCATGTGTTTGATAGCGGGTCAGGAGGCCAAGAAGAGCGAGGGACAGCTCCTGTTACACATCAGTGCTGTGCCAAACTCTTCAGTTTGGCTACACCATGAGTGTCATCACTCCAGCAACCCCACTGGCCAACTCCCAGGGAGCTGCTGCTTTGGCTGGAGACAGGCAGAGTGCAGTAAGAGAGCAACAGTCTCCATCCTCAGAGCCATGTGTGTCCCTTTTACTGAGCTGGTGCATTCTCTCCCTGTGTTATCATGTCCAGTTCAGTCAGTCCTCCAGATAAGGAAGGCTATTGCATTAGGAAAGCTGGCAATAAACTTCAGCACCAACCCAGAACTAGTCCAAAGGGCTGCAGCTGACAGTCATTGCGTCCCATGGAAGAGCATCAGGGAGAAGAGGGAATATTTCTGCAGACGCAGACCACTGAGAGGTTTTGTACTTGACAGGCTTGTGCTCAAAGCAGGTGAAATTCAATGCAGACATGAACCTACTGGAGTCATGGACTTGCACCATGCATGAATTTGGCTTGAGCTCTCTTCCCACGTGTCTGAATAAGCAGTTGGTGGGTTTAAAAAAGCCCTTGGTTTCACTAACCTTGGAGCTCTGAATTGGAGTAAAAATTTCCCAGTGACCCTTCAAACCCATATATTACACAGCAGACAGTAGGTTTCATTCTATGGAAAACAAACAGAGACAGGCATCACAGAGGTGCCAAGTGACTGTGATCCATTTTGTCAATGGCACTACTTTGAGTGGGTTCTCAGATCCCTAAGCTTCCTCGTGAGTTTATAATGTATGAATGAACCCAAAGCAAAAAAAAAAAAAAATTAAAAAAGGCAACTGCAGCAGAATCTGCACATTCTGCCTGACTTGTATCAATGTCTGACAAGGTTGCTGCGTGTTCAGTGCTGAATTAAAATGGTAAGTTATTGAAAATATGTCAGTAATTATCAGGTGGGGAAAAACTCCCAGATTATTTGGGCCTTGCCCATGTACCCATTTGGCAAAAACATCATTTTCACTGGAAAGGTTTTGCATGAGGCTGAAAATTAAGGTGACAATGAAAGTGTTGAATAAGCACAAAGCCAGCTTATCCCTTCAAGCATAAACAGCTGAAGGAGTGGTTTGTGGCAAGGAATCACCTACGACAATCATGCTCTTTCATGTTCTGGGATGGAGCCGCTCTGTGTGCTCCCCCCTCCACCCAACCTGCTCCCCAGTTTGGGTGAAATCATGTCTTTGGCATCCAACGGGCAGCCCTGTTCGAAGTGGCTGCTGTGGAGGACCTGGAGCCACAGACTGCTGGAAATGGAAGAGCAGGCTGAGCTTGCACAGCTCTTCTGGCTGCTCCTGGCATAAGCTGGAGCAGGGAGTGAGGGGCATGAGGGCTGACTGCTCTCTGTGAGGAGAGGAGATGCCCACAGGGGTGACGAGGCCAGCAGAGACCACGGTGTCACCGACAGGGACCCAGCCCCACAGGACTAAATTCAGGCTCAAGCTGTTCGTATTCCCCGCAGGAAAGAAAAGCTTAAAACAAAAGGAGTATAAAAGTAGCTGAAAACTTGGCAAAATGCATACAAAAGAGTCAGGGAAATTGGATGAATAAAATGCCCCCCACCCCCAGGTGCCAGCAGTGTAAACATTGGAAAGGCTGGAGCGCTCAAATGGCTTTGCTTTCATAAAGCGCCTTTTTTTTACCCCCAGACTTTTTTGGTTCTGTTTTTCTTCTTTATCTCTCCCCAGCAGTGGCTGACAGATGACCTTTAAAGCCCCGGAGAGCCGCCCCAGCAGGTGATTTACTAACAGCTGTGCCAGTCAGCAAACTGGAGGGGCAGAGGTCGGGGCTGCCCGGCCAGTTCAGGGTGGGATTTAATTAAGGAAAGATGCATTACGCTTTTTATTGATTTGTGTGCATGCATACACGGCCTTTTTTTCTTTTCCTCTTTCTTTTTTTTATCTTTATGTCCCTGCTCCATGCACCTGGACATTTTATCCTGGCTGTGTCAGCCTTGCCGCCTCACCCCCCAAGGACACCGCTCCCTGAAATCCCATCTCACCCTTCCAGAGGGGCTGGGAACAGGTGGGGAGGAGGAAAGTGGAGGGGAACGCAGCAAGTGACAGCACGCGGCGTCCCTGCTTTTCGCCCGGTATCCATGGGGTGCTGGATGGGTGTTTGAGGGATACTGGTTTTTCTTTCCCTCTCCCCTTGTGGTAAAACTCTGCCATTCTTCTATCTTCCAGATGATCTGCTGGGAGAGGGGGAAAAAAGACATTAAAAGGACAAGTCTTTCCTTTTTGTCCAGGATCGAAGGCTTTTCCACTAAAGACAGTGGGCATTTTTGGAGCAGCAAAAAGCAGAGTAAAAAGGCAAAATAAAAATTCTGTGGCTCTGTATTCACACACCAGTGTAGTTTATTATTTTCACTCATGCACCAAATCCCCTTTTTTTGCTAACTCAGACTTTTACTATGACTATTATTCTGCTGTTACTTTTATCAGATATTTTAAAATATATATTATTCACATATAAACAAATTTCCATTCCACTTGTGTGTGAGTTTAAAAAGTGCAGTGCTCATCATGCCTGGCTAAGGCCACAGCTTGGAGAAAAGCTTCAGATTTGCTGTCAAGTCTTTCGGTGATGGACAATCTGCTGTTCTAGTGGTGACATTAATCCTTCACAAAATAAATAAGATTTTGTGACCAAGCTTTTCCAAAGGCATTTTTCAGTCACAGAGTCTTACAGGGAGGAGTCAGATAAGTTAAGAGTAAATCATCTTGCTTTTTCTCAGAAGTCACTGCCCTCACAGATGTTTCTACCAAATCACTTTGCAGTCTTCCCTTGAGTAAAACACATGGAGCTTCTGATGGCACTCGACACAAGGCAGATTTCACAGGCTTCGGATCCCTTGGTGAGCTTTTTTCTGAACCCTTTCTAATTTTCCCAGCTCTCTTCTCGGCCTTTTTGGTCTCTTTCCAAGGCATGGTGGTGTTATTGGCCTGGAAGTCCCTGTGACAGGTGGGGTTTCTATGGAGCGAGATGCTCCAAGCACAGCTGCCAAATTTCCCTTGAAAGTGTTCCCTACCGCTCACCAGCCTGGGCTCGGTACCCAGGCGTGACACATCCAAGCCTTGGTCGGGTTCCATGGCTTCTGACAAGGCAAGAAGGGGCAGCCACCTGAACCAAAGACGAAGGAGGTTTCAGAGTAGTTGAGGATTCCCCTTTCCCTCCCGCTCTGGCTTCTACCATTATGGTTTTACACCCATGCACTGGCAGCAGCCATTGTCCGTAGGTCAGAATTCTACAGCCCTAACTTGAGGCAAGCTCTTTCCAAAAATGGATGTTTTTGGTGTAGCAGACTGGCCTGGAATGTCTAGATCTAAACTAATTACACATCCGTCACAGACTTCCCGTCATCCCGCCAAAACTGGGATGCCTGTGTTCGGCTGAGCCTTTCAACACCACCAAGGCATCTGTACGTCCAGTTCCCTTTAAAATGCACGGCAAATAAATAACCAGCATCACTATGTGGCTTTGAAAATCCCCCTGCAATCTCCAACCCTCGCTCCCCATCTGTAAAACAGGAATAACAGCAATTCCTACCCCATATCTGCTTTATCAGTCTTGTCTATGCAGACCACAAATTCTATGAGACATGAACTGGCTGCTACTAAATATAGGTACAATGTCTAGCACAGTTTTTATTAGAGCCCCTAGGCATTATAGCTCCATAAATATCCATGTTGACTTTTTCCAGATTAAGAACACATCAATGGGAGCTTTGCTCAAGTAAGAACTGCAGGATCTGGCACTGGTGCTCTTAAACCCTAATAGGAATGAGAGAGTCTGAAGCCTCTTCCAGGCTCATTCACTGGTATCAATGCTTTTAATACCAAGTCAGCTGTTGTGACATAAAGGGTATGTTTCTCTTGGTGCTGTTTCTTGGAACTGAAGAGCCCTCCTGAAGTTTTAATTTTCTTTACTGAAAAGCCCTGCTATGGTAAATCATCAACTCACCAAATTTATAGGAGGCACAGCACTTAGTATGTCACGTCTCTGAGCCCAGCCTACTGATTCACTTACTTATGCTTTTGTTCTTTTGCTTTGTAGTTCTCTTGATTTCAGCAACTGTCTATCATTTTCATGTGGCTTGCTGGCTAGAATGCCCCCTACTATTCCAGTAATCATTGCCCTGCTAGAGTGTTTATTACTGACTGAATGGCTGCACAGACTGGTAAAATGACCTGAGCTGTATGAATTCTCCCTCAAGTCTCTGGGGCCTCACAATTCTGGAAAGAATGTAAAGGAAGGGGGGGAAAAAGAAAGAAAAAAAAAATGAGCTTAGTTATTGGGAAGGGTCAAAGTCAAGTTTCTCTGCAATAGCAGATTTCTTCGCTGCCTCTGATGCTGAGCACTCACCACATCACCTTCAGTGCTCAGGGAGCAGCTGTGAACTTGCCATGAGATGAGAACTGAGCCAGGTAGCCCTCGGCAGCCCACTGTGCATCAGGAGACTGCTGCTTCGATGGTGTGTGCTCCTCCTCTACAAAACATTCCCCCTGGCCGGTGGCCCAGCACGCTGGGGACTGCCTGGGTGTTTGGGGTGTATTTGAGTTGAGGTTTGTGGTAGGTGCACAGGAAAAAAACAAAACAAAACAAAACAAAACACAAACAAACCACACATACACATACAAAAAGCCAGTGACCAATACAAGATAATATACAGACGTGTAAATAACTGTGGGTAAGTTTCCAAAACACAGACTCTGCCTAACTTTTATCAGTGGTTTGTTTTCCTTCTGGCTGAGATTCTCAAAAGTGGGTGCCTAAAATTAGTCTCTCCTGGGGGAAAGCTTCAAAAGCATCTTAATAACACAGGAATCTAAGTGCCTCGTATAGCACTTCTTAAAGACTCTGGAAAATCTCAGCCCTCCATCCACATCTTTACTGATACGATTTTTAAATGCCCGGAGCTCACGGTAGCTGCTGTGGCAGCTGAGGGTGAGGATTCTTCCGAGGAAGTGGGGCATCCATCACACTTTTTCTGCTGGCCTGATCCCGCTCAAAGAATCACACCTAATATGGATTCCCCCGTTCAACACAACTCTGAACTTAAACCGGTTTTTAAAGCCTGGAGTCAGTTTCTCTGCCATGGATCCCACACCAGAGTGTTTGCAGTTATGAATCAGACCACAAATGCTGTTGTTTTGGGGAAGATTTCACAGCACTGTTATTCCCATATCCACAGCTCATCATTGCTGTCAGATGTGCTAGCTCTAGGCCATGGGGGGTATAAAGGGCACCAAATAAACAAGCACAATTTCTTCTCTCATGCAAATTTTATTACAGTTGTATGGGGGACTGTAAAAGATTTCTGTGTTTAGCTGCTTCTTAAGGAAAGGGGATTTTTTTCCACAGTATTAAAACAAAAACAAAGAAAACAAAAACCAAATTTCACCCTGAAAGAAAGGCCAAAGGACTCCTGGCACAGCTATTTCAGAGTAAGCTGTTCCACACTCCTAATTCTGCAAGAGCTCCCCATGGAAAACATGGAACAAAAAGCAGTTTTTCATTCTAGGAGAGTTTCAGTTACTGAGCAGGCCAGCATGAGCAGCAGAAATAAATCAACAAAGGAACACCAAGGTCTATTCTGTGCAACTCTGGGTATGTGTGTGCAGGACGCCGATCTCTGGGATCTCATGGCACCTAGGGGAGAATCCCAGCATGGAATACACACTTCAGAAACAGAGGGGGCAGCCTCTGCCATTCCTAGCTGTCTCTCTCACAAGGACAGAGAGACACAGTTGAAGGAAACCCAGGCCAAAGACTGGAAGGGACCAACACAGCCACAGAATCCCTGGCAGATGCCAAGGGAGGAGTGTCTTCAGAAGCCCTCCTCAACCATGCTCCCAAATCACTGCTGATCATGGGAAGGGAAACTCTGCTGCTGACCAAGAAATCAAAGAGGAGCAATAAAAAACAGCCAGGGCAAGCCTTAAGTCAGTGCAAAACCTCTTTGTTACAACTAGGTCTCAGCCAGAGTTTTACTCACTGAATTTAGCCTTGCTCTTGTTTCCATATGGGTCACCCAGAGGTTATGGCTTCCTAATCTTATGTATCGATCTCATGTCTGAGCTGTTTTCAGGATATATCATATGTCTCTGCACTGCTTGTCGAGCATTTGTTATGATATCAGAATTCATGCCGTGCCAGTCAGCTTCACCACATACAGGGTCACACACAGTATATCATCACAAGTCTCCAAATGAGGTTTTCTGATTATGTAAAAAATTTTTATTCACAAGGTGAAAATCCTCCATGCAAGTCGTCTCTATCGTTAACATTTTCTTTTGCTATTAATATTGTTGCCAGTGAGCTATTCACTGGGGAGCAAGTACAATGAAGGAGAGGCACTGGAAGGTCAGAAGGAATCAATATTAATGAAAAGTAAACATACAAGTCAGGGAGGAATCACAAACCCAGTTTGAAGCTAATTTGGTTTTTTATTCCAGCAAATATGCATGGTGGCTTTTGCATTGTATTCACAAAGTTCTTGTTTGGAAGTGTTGTTAGGAACTTTTGAACTCGCTTCAGTTTCTAAGCTGCTGCACTGTCGGCCAAATATTTCTTATTCAACCAGGGCCCCAGTGCAGGCCTAATTCAAGAAAATGGCAGATTTTCCTTTGGTGTCCATGGGGGAGCTCCTGACGAGCAGTCCCCCGAGGGCCCTAGAAAAGACCCAGCCACGTTTCCAGCAGCATCCTAAGCCCTTTTCCAAGCTCTCCTTCTGTTTGGATGTAGAGCAAATCTTCCACGTACGGCTGTGCTTCACGCTAAATATGGAGCAGCAATCAAACATCTGTGGAGAGTTCATATTTGGCATGTTTACACGAGTATTTATTCCTTCTTTGTCTTCAGGCAGCAACTACTACATAATGCATTTGGTATGATTAATTGTGGGAATGTTGTTCATCCCAGCATAGCATGACATCTCCAATTACATGACATCTTTCTCTCATTTGTAAGGGAAGAAGTGATTTCTGTATCTTGACATGTTTATCGTTGTTAGGGTGAGCTAGTTATCTTATATGGGCCTGCTCCCTGGTTCTCAGGGCTGACAGATTATGGTTTCACATTAAAATCACATATGCCTTGTTATTGCAGCTGCATCTTGAAAGGAAAGCAAATAGAGGAATCTCCACCACACAAGAGCTGTAAGATGATGTTTTGTTCAACGAGACAGTGGTTTGCAAGGTTGTTCTAGGCTATTATCATTTATACAGTTATTGGGTATTTGATTTTCCCAGTATTTTTTTTAAATCTCAACAGTGGAAAATGTAACACACATTTCCATAGTCTTGCACAAGCTCCATCTGATCACAAACCTTCCCTGTGCGTGGGATTTGCCTCACCTATTTTGAGCCATCTATTTAAAAGCTGGGCATCTGCTCTAAATCAAGCACTCAGTCACCAGTGACAGACAGACACTTCTTGAGAGACAATTTGTCCCACCTGGTTTCAACATAAAATTTCACACATGAGGAAAATCTAAGGATTTAATATTTTTGCCCAATTATTAGTTAAAAAAAAAAAATAAAAGGCATAATACATCTTTGTAGCTCTGCTTCAAAAGTTACAAAACTTTTTATCTTCAGCATTTTTCAAATGTGTAAATGCAAAGATATATTCGAAAATCTCTCAAGAGAGCTATGAGATCCAGGGTAAAAGTCTCATCTTGGTGGACTCCACAGAACTTTGGACAAAATTCAAAGTACCAGGCAGCATGAGAAAATGGGGCATCTCTAGACTTCATGTTGAGAGTGGACAATTCAGCTACTGAAGCACTTGTCAATGCAGTTTTAGCTGGGGCCAAGCATCAGAAGGACATAGAAGATCAACCATGCAGTCATGGAAAGAGGGAAATAAGCGTTAATCGTTGGATAAACAGAGCATTCCTTTCAGTTCCTTGCAGTAGGACTCCAGACAATATAAATATATTTTATTTAAAGCAAGGTGCCACTTGCCTGCCCTGGAGTTTGCAAACTTAAGGGGTGAATGCAAAGGTCCATGTGCAGTTGAGCTCATCCACTAATGAACTAAATGAAAATCAGAGCTAATGAAAATCTGCTCAGCAACTTGCATGCCAACCTAAATTGTCTCAGGAGTATAAAACTTAATATTTCAAAGAAAACTGAAGAATCAGAGATTTGGGAAAACACAGGAGGCCAACACGATGGTCGGAGAAAAGTTTCACCAATGAACAAGAGGGCTCCTGGTGTCCTGATAATTTTGCTGTTTGCTGTAGATGTTCTATTGCCTCTGAGCAGAAGTGACCCTTTGCACATATTCAAATAAGATACAAACATGGGAATGGTTTCTTCTAGAGGTGCCCGAACAGGAAAACAGCTCCACAAAGAAATTGAGGGATAGGTGTTCTTATTTGCAAGCACATCAGCATTTTTCCTCACCCTACTCATTCCAAGGTTGCTTTTATTGGTGAAGGCAGAGCTGCAGAGGCCAAGATCAAGTGAACATTCACTTCAGTAATTGCTGAATTCCTCAGTCTAGAAACTGTATTCTGTAAGCCAGGGCAATGACTGCATGAAACCTCTTTCCATCTCTGCAGAACACAATCTACTGGAAGCACGACCTTGTGTTTTTCATTAGAGTTATTGGTATGATAATTACTTTGTTATTGACACTTAATGCAAACTCTTGCAAACCCTTGCAAACCATTTCAGCTGCAGTGCTGCTGCTTTGTTTCTACTGCTGTGGGAATGAGAGGGAAGAATTGGTAGTCCTTCCTTTCAAAAAACGGGTCTGCATAAATTATATCCTGGTATATAATTCTTTGTTGAACTAACCACGGGGCGGGTTGGAAGACCAAGTCTCTAATTTTTCATTAACCTGCACTTGCCACCGGTAAGTGTGCAGTTTCTTGAGTTAATGATTTTTGTATAGACACAAAAAGGCAAGACAAACACACAAACAGAGCACTAATGTCCAAGGCGGCAGCAGCAATATAGATAAGTTTTCTCTTCCATACCTTACAATTAAGGGTTATCATTAATGGACCTGGAGAACTTCCTAAAAGGACTAATTAGTGTCTTAATTGGTTCTCTCACCATCATATTTTTGTTTACCCATACCCAGAGGATCTCCAGCTGTGTTAAGCAGTTTTCCAATTAATAACGCATTTGAACTTAATGGCCCAGTTCTTCTGACTCAGCCATTTTTCCGCCTGGTTTGTTTAGCTGACTTACAGCATGTAATTTCCACATATTTCTCAGCAGCTGGAACCCACTGAATGCTGCCACTGTCCCTGGGCAAGTGCTGCCTGGCACCCTCCACGTCCTCTGTGGGAGTCCTGGTAGCCCTCTCTTGGCAGATGGAGAAATGCCTTTGTAAAGGTCCACTGCTGCATTTGTGGTTTCTCTCAAAGCTTCATGGCCAGCCCCTCCTGGTCCTCCCCTTTCCTGTAGGTTTTTGGTTGGGTTGGTTTTTTTTTTTCAGCAATGACTCAGCTGTTTATTTTCCTCTTCCTGCTTCTTCTTTCATTCTGTGACCGAGCTTTTTTCACCCGCTGGGCAATAAGAGGAAGGTGAGGAACTCCTTTTTCTTGTACAAGCAGGAGAGTCCAGGGCATGACTGATAACTTAAGAGAAAGGTGAAAAAACAGCCTGTACCCCCAAACTTCTTCCTTCTAGCCCAAAGAAAAGTCCTTTAGGAGAGTTGATCTCACTGGCCTTGCTGCATTGCTGTCTCATTCAGTGTTCCCTGTGCATCACCTGCTCTCAGCAGGTGGTGGAAGAAAAAGAACCAAAAAATATCACGAAAGAGGCAAGTCTCATGGCTGAAACGAGGAAGTGTGCAACCCAAAATAAAGGATCAAACTGCTCAGATACACTCCTGAACCTCCTGAACCAACCCTGCTGTCAAACCAGTCCTTCCTCACTTAATTGGAAGAAGTTGCCGGGGATCTTTTACCAACCATTTTGCATGTCCTGAGGAGATGAAGGTTACCCCAATCTGAAATAAGGAGTGTCATGAAGCAAAATAAAGCATGGGAACACGAACCGCAAAAAATTTAAAAAATATGCGATGAGCACAGTGGCTCCAGCACACCTGTTTCAACTTCCACTGGAGTAGAACAGCACAGAGATGAGTTTTGCAAATCCCTGCACAAAAGCTGCTCTGTCCAATTCCATCACCTGGATCAAAACAACATGTGAGGGAGCCTTGCATGCGAGCACCAGGCGGATGGGCAGGTCTCAGCTCAGAGCCCACTGCCAGCCCAGCAGAGCACAGTTAAGAGACAACCTGTTTTCTTCTCTCCGAAGCAGCTCTTGGCATGCCTAAGAAAAGAAGATGCCTTAACACAGCAGCAACAGTAGCACTAAAAAGAACTCTTGTGTGCTAAATCATCAGGAAAAAAACAATTATTATCCTTTTCTTCTTTGTGTTCTTTTTGTTTTCCTGCCAAATACCAGAGAGAACAAAATAGCAGGTTTTTTTGCTGTGCAAGGCAAACTTGTAAAATCAGAGGGAAAACAAATCCTGAGCAAATAACTCAAAGCAAATAGCTGGAGGAAGTGCGGGTGGGGAGGTAGGCAGCAGGAGGACCAGCTGATACATTTTCAGAGTTTGCTGTATTAAGCCTTGAAGGAGGAAGATAAACAATGAATGGACATCCCCACATTCAAGAAATACCCCGCTTTGTTTGGTGAGAAACAAAATGCTCAAGGCTACATCCCNACAAAAAAAAAAAACCTTGATGCCATGGGGGGTTTTTTTTTCCCCCCTTCCTTAAAAAAAAAAAAAAAAAAAAAAAAAAAAAGAAGTGTCTTCCCATGCAGCAAACTGAAAATCCTGCCTGTTTAAAACACAAAACAGCAGCAAACTGAAAGAGACCTGGAGAGGCCACTGCCTGCCATAATAGGATTAAGGGCTATATCTCAGGCAATGCTTTTGGAATAAGCTGTTGCTTATCTGAGCTTCTTTGTAGAAGCTACGATCTCTTTGTACCAGACTCCGTTACTGGGCTACCTAACAAATGCCTTTTTTTGGCTGAGTCTACAAAGCCCATATATAAAACCTGAGTTTCTTGTCACTGAATAGCCAAAATGCAGGTGCTTTAACTGCAATAGCCTTTGCTAGGGAGGCTGTCTCAAAGAGCAGATTGCACTTTCTCCCAGCTCCTTCACACCACACACTGAATATTACTTGTTTTTACCACAATTAAGTCTCTGAACTATTTTGAAATCCCACACAAAGACAGTCCTGTACAACAGGCATTATGCACACATGCTCCTACATGCCTCCTGTTTACTACCAGGCACAACTACGTAAACCAGTTCCCTGATAGCCTCTTGACACATCTCCTGTTTTCCATCTTCAGAAAATGACAGTTCTTACAGAAAATAGGCAAGTGGGCTTCAAAACAGTGGCCAAAAAATGACTTCTTAGTGCTCTACTCTCTTGCTCTCCCAGAACAGCATTTCTCCTTCACCCAATAAAACATGCAGACAGCTAATGAGCTCCCTCTCATCCCTGCAATTCTGTCCTACTGGGATCTGCTGGTTTCCAGGAGGAGCAGTGAAGAGGACTCCTGGAAACATCCCTGCCTCTCCTGCTATCAGAGCTGAGCATGTTCCCATTTTACTGTCATCAATCCCTGGAGCCCAGACCCAGTGCAGACCAGAAGAGATAACGATAAGAAAGTGCCAAGTTTTTCGGTCCCCCTTTTCACTTCCTGCACTCCATGCTTAACCTAATTTTACCAGCTGAGCTGGGTGACTTTCATAGGCAAAAGCTGCCTGCACAATGATTTCTGTTCCACTCACTCTCAACCCTTTTCTTCCACAAGTGAGAGATGATAACCATCACTTGCGATTCAATAGGCTCCATATCGTCTCCAGGAAATAATTGAATCCTTTGTGGCTTTCAGAGCAACATTTTGGCATTTTCCCTGGCATCAAAATACTCCTGAATTCTGTTTAAATGGAAGAGGTGGCCAGTTTGCATTAGCTGGGCAAAGAGAAAGCCGAGAAGAAGACAAGTCAGCTGCCTGCAAATAAACAGGGTAAGCAGGGCAAAACCAACAGCTCCCAACAGGAAGGACCAGTTCTTTCACCATGTGTTAACTGGCCTCCCTCTTTGCCTCACCCTAAAATAATAGGTGCACTGGGAGCCTGAGCCAAAATCTGTTATTCAAATGGCACCAGTCCCCCATTCCACCTGGTTCCAGAAAAACCTGACGTGTTTCTGTTCTGGCATGGGTTTCCCCCTGCCCCTATTCACAATGGAGCACCACCATCATTACACTCCTGCAAAATGAGTCATTCCAGTTGGTATAGAAGTCCCAGATGACATGCACTTTGTAAGGAGAAGCCAGGGGAAGGAGCTGGCCAGGCTTACCATGATCCATGCCCAAAGTAAAATCAGCTATTTATTTTGTGCACTTGTCTGGTGCTCTCCAGTGACAGTTTGTTGGGTACAGGAGATCCCTGGATACTGTCAGCTCTGTAAAATCTTTTGAGCAGACACAGCTCTTGAGGTGGAATCCCTTCATCCGAGCAGTCTAATGGGACACAGTTCTAATGGGACAGCCCCACCACGGCTGTGTAGCATTACAACCACTGCAAAACCTCCAAACCCTTTCCTATAGTGGTATTCAAAGACATTCCTGCAGGGCTTTCACATGCCACATCCTTCTGCCTGTCTCCTCACTTAGTGCCCACAGACTTCTGCTGGAAGCGTTAATGAGAGCAAACAAATGTGGAAAATAATCTCTAATGCTGCAGGGGCAGAGGCCAGCGGAAACCGGAGGATGTTTTCTGGCAAAACAGTAGCAATAAGAGCTGTTCTCTAAATAAATAATGTCTCAATGAATACAAGCTTAGCACTAGCAAAGAGATCTCAGGCTGAAGGCTCTAACCTTGTTTTTTACCCCTCTTCAGGGAGGCACTGGTGCACGAGCCCCTTTCATGAAGCCATACACCCAGGTGGGTACAGTCATCAAAGTTCTGTCAACTTGCAAGATTTCAGGAGTCCTCACCCTTCCTGTTCTCCCTATAAAAAAGGCTTCATCTGGCTATAAAATAATT
>VYZR01045549.1:2362-19585 GCA_013400675.1 Oxylabes madagascariensis
CTACTTGGCCATTTGAGGAAAAAAAAAAAAAAGAAATACAGGCAACTGAAAAATAAGGCAACTAAAAAAAAACAAAGGCAACCAAGATGGAGTGTGTTGCTGAATCTGAGTCCTATTTTTTTAGGGTTTTTTGCAATGAACTGGTACCAGCTTTATTTAGTGGCAGCCATCCTGCCTTTTTCAGTTTGATTTTACAGTAGGAGTGGAAAACTGGGGGAATTTGGGCACAGCCTGGGCAGGTTTACCTGCACATCCCTCTGGACACAGACGTCTCACTTGTAACTCTGCATTTCCAGGACTGCCAAATGGCTACAGGTGTATGGCCAGAACAGATGAGATTACAGAGCAGGCTGGAGATACTTTTAAGGCAATTTTTTAAAAAAGCACAGGATTATCAGCGCACAAATACATCAACAGGTAGCAGTATTTCCACACTGTATTTCCAGCTGGAAAGAGGAAGAACCAGGAGAAAACAGGCAAGCAATAGTATTCCTCATGGTCTTCCCTATGATGCTGCCCAACACAGAATAATACTTTATAGACAATCATGGAATCACAGAATGGTCTGGGTTGGAAGGGACCTTAAAGCCCAACTCATTCCACTCCCTGCTATGGGCAGGGACACCTTCCACTATCCCAGGCTCCAAGCCCTGTCCAACTCAGCCCTGAACACTTCCAGGGATGGGGCAGCCACTGCCAGGGCCTCACAGGGAAGAATTTAACCTCAAAATCTAATCTAACTCTGAGCTCCTTCATTTTAAAATCCCTCCCTGTGTGGGAGACAAGCTCATCAGAACGTGTGAGAAGGGGTACAAATTCACTGACTCACATCACAGCTCCAGGGCTGCTCCAACTGAGAAAGAACAGGATTGGCCAAGACAGGTGATTGTAACAAAGCCCTAATTAGAAGGAGGGACAGGAAGGACTTGGAAGGGGAAAAAATATCCAAAGAAATATGGTTAACTGTCCTGGAGGAGCCTTCCCCAATGATCTGCTACTGCTTCCATCCACACACAGGTTATCTTTTAAGATTGTTTCTAAATCCAGGAAAATTTTCCTGGCCACAAGCACAGGGTCAGGAGGGGGAAGAAAGGAGAAAGCAAGCTACTAAGGAGGAGAAAGCAAGCTACTAAGGAGGAGAACAGGAAACTTTTTTTTTTAAATTACATAAATCAAGCCAGGGAAAAGACTTCATGCCCCAGAAACCCAAGGCCAGGTTACTCATACATTCAATCATAAACTCCAGGAAGGAGAGGTCTTTCCTTTCTTTCTGCAAAATGCTTTTTTTTTTTTTGTCTGGAATGGTTTTAATTAGCGTGCTCAAAGCCTGTGAGCAGCTCTGGGAGCTGAGAAGCCTGCTCTGCTAATGGTCTCAGAGAAAGCTGAGCACCCCAGCAGGATTTGTCCCAGCTCCCAAAGCTCATCCCTTTGGCTCCACATATCTCCTTTGGAGACACCATTGCCATTTCCCTACACTTCTCTAGGCCAGCTGATGACAGTAACTCATTAAAGCAGCATCTTGTTTAGAAGAGCCCACACCTCCTCCCTCTACATTCAAACAGCAACCTGACCTCAATAAAGTATAAAACAATTAACTTACTAATTAGTCAACAAATAACTGTTTCACCCAAGTAGATACCAAGTTGTTAGGAAATCTATTAGCATTTCCACTGTAATTTCATGCTTTGCTGATGATGAATAAAACAAGGTTGAAAGGGACCTATTCATGTCCAGAGCACAATGCCCAGTGGCTGGAAGATAGTGGAAAACTTCCTCAGAAGAGCCAAATACCAGGACCAGAACCACAATCTGGACAATGCCACCGACACCACAGCAGCACCAAAACCTGGCAAGGGACAGAGTGAGGGGCCAAAAGGAAGAGCAGAGGCTGAGAAGCTCTGCCTGCACTTCCCAATCAATGTGTAGGACAAGGTTATGTATTCAAGTGTATTGGGCCAAAAAACCCCAACATTTTGCTTAAATTGATTCCTTTAAATTCCACCAGCCAGCTCCACTATGGACAACACAAATCCTACTAAATATCCCTAGTTTTTAGACACATTTCCATGTTTATTTGTGCTTTGGTCAACAAGCAAGGCCATCAAAGCGTGCCTTCCTGCAAATGTGGGCAAATGTTAATATAAGTGTCTGTTCTGGTCCCAAGGATAAAAATTTGGGTCTCCCAGACGACATCCATTTCCCTATTTCCATGTCTCTTCCCATGTCAGGACATGCTCCTGGGTTGCATTCTGAGAAAGTAACAGGGCAGATCTGAGTGTTGTCTAGTCCTGACTGACTTCACACCTGCCCTGGGTGTGCAACCTGAGTGTGCAGGCTGGATGGGACCCCATCATGGGAAGGGACAAGGACACAGCCAGCTCTGAAGTTAAACTACACAGTCTTGGATGAGCACACGTGTCCAAGGATCTTCAGACAGTGATGATAACACCTAAGGGGCAAAGCACACAAGCTGCTGTTTAATAAGATCTACCAGAACTTAGGTCTGTGGTCTCCTTCCTACCTATGGATGAAAACCACCTAGAAAATGGGTGTGAAATTTGGGTCTTGTACAGTGAATCACCAGGTTCTCTGAAGTGTCAGCAGGCACAGTCTGTCTGCCAGGGGTGCATCCAGCCCACACCCTGACTTCACAGCTGCTCCCTGGGAGGTCAAGGAGGCTGTAGACAAGCTGTTTCATTCGTACTGAAGAACAGGGATAATCAAACCACATGGCATGGGCCTTATGTAGGGAAAAAAATGAGTTACCATGCCTGGATCAGTGAAATATCCTGCAGCCATACACAGTTGTCCCCACTCAGGCAAGGAGCTGCTGTTTGGTTGCATTTAACCAACAATTTATTCACCCAAAAGACAACATCACCCTGTGGTTCCCAAAGAGCTTCTCAGAGACCTTGCACACAACACATCCAGGTCAACACACCCAACTGCCTGCAGAGAGCCCCATTCCACCCACACAACCAACACCCATGAAACACAGCCCTTGCCTTCCTCTTAATCCAACATACACCAGCGTTGGAAAAAATTTGCATGTTAGAACAATTAGATGTGAAACATTACACGCCTTATCTCAATGATATTACATAATTGGATTTGCGGCGTACACAGATAATGAAAGCCAGAGCTTCCAGCAGCCAGAAATATAAATCATACACTGGCTTTTCTGCAGTTAAAGTTAGGAATATTTTAAGAGGCCACGGCAAATACATTGTTTATATTAAGAAATTGAATCATGTTATTAGGCCCTCTGTTCATCTAGTAAAATCTTTAAAAAGCTCATAAACTCGTTACTTTATTAGTTCAGACTTATTATATGTATTTGAAGCAATACTCAGAGGTATTGTTAAGCTACTGCAGGCAAGGGTTACAGGTCTTATGTATTTTCCTTTTGGTAGTACCAGATGTGTTGGAGGCAGCGGCTGTGCCAAGGGTTTTTTGGGAATCTCAAAGCTCAGAGCAAGCCCAAGCAAACTTTCCTCTGTGTGTTACTGTTCACTGGAGACCACCAGCACATTTAGTGCACAGGCAGCTTTGCTTTTTCCACAGAGAAATACTCACCTGCCTGCCCACCCCTCCAACCCATCCTCTCTCAGGACCAGAGGCCACCTGAGGGCTGCCAGTGTAAACAGAGCTGAAATTCTGCTCCAGAGGTAAGAATGCCTGGAGTTCTTGCACTAATTAACCCAATTAATTCCTGCTCTGCATCACCCATGGAGAGTGTGCAGGACGCTGCTCTGCAGCACCAAAGCACCCACAGAGGGTGTGCAGAACTCCAGTGTGACACGTGTATCAGGGAATCATTTACAGAGCTGCTCTCGCAGCAATTCATCTCCACCATCCTGTTGGAGCCAGATTTATGCAAATAGTTTAATATGTTAATTTACATATTTGATGAATATGCATTGTCGCACCCATAGAAATGACAGCAAACATCCTAATTACCAGCACACAAGCCTGATCAGGCTGCAGGATGGAAGGAGCTTGAGAGCTGTGCCATGTTTCTGCTGGCTCTGGTTGCTCCATGCACTGCCCAGCTGCTCCTGAAGCTGCTGCTCCTCATCCCATCGGCTCCCAGTGCCCCCTGTGCATCAGATTTTGCAGGGGAGGTCAAAGACCATCTGATCCCAGAAGCCTCCCAGTATTGCCAACACGTGTGCTTTGATCTCCAGCCTTGCAGTGGCCGGAGTTCCTCCCCAGCCCCACTTGTGGGGACCGGTAGGAGGACCTTGGCTTATTGGAATAAAACAAACCCATCCCTGGTGGCTGCAGAGGAAAGCCTTGAGAGGGGACCCCAAAGTATTCTCAAAACATCCACAGCACAAATTCACAGAACACCAAAATGAGGGTAGTTTTCTTATCCTTTGGCAATCCTGTAATTTTTAACCCACTCTGCTGATTTTTTGGGGTTGGATCTGACTCGGGAAAGCTGAAGGCTATCCATAGCAGGATGTATGAACACAAGGACACAAAGCCTTATGACCAGCCTCCAACATGAGCACCCCCAGCAAGCCAAAATCACATTCTGGAGTCTCCAAGAGACGTTCAGGACCCCACTAAATCATTCTAGGCAGCAGTGCTCCAATGGGGCTGTGCCTTTAACAGCCACTCTAACACAGACAGGGCTTCACACCATCAGCACCACGAAACATCTGCCCAGCCTGAAACCTGCACACTGAATTTGGCAGGCTATGGGGTAAAAGGCTCTCCCCACACTGCCTCCCCCCTCCCTCTGCTGTCCCTGGGCTCCCTCCTCCTGGAGCAGCTGTGCACCAGGTGAGCTGGCCAGCAGGAAGGCTGGGCAAGGGGCCAGCAGGGAGGCTGGGCAAGGGGCTCGCAGCCCCTCTGACCCCGCAGCTCCTCTCCCCCCTCCCCGGTGCCTGCCTGCCTTTGAAGCCTGGCTAATGACAAAATGACATCCTGCTCCCTCCACCTCCCCCTTCCCACTAAGGGGGCCCCCTTGCCTGACCTTAAGGTGTGACGGCTCCTCAGGTTCAAAGCAGGGAGAGGATGCTCAGAGCTGAGCCCCAGGGGAGGCTGAGGGGGGATGAAGGGTGAGGAGCCCCACATCACCCCACACTTTGACTCTCCCCTTCGACCTCTCCTCGCTGCTGACTGAGAGGAACACGGCCATTTTGCAGCCCCAGGGGCGGCAGATCTAATGGACATGTCAAACCACCACAGTTTCTCCTTCCACTGCAGCCCTGAGAGGCTCCAGAGATGGTTGATTTTCTCTGGCTCCTTTTAGGCAGCTGAAACCTCAGCAGATTTAATCAGTACACTGAGAGATTTTACCTGGAAATCAAGCCCTTTCCAGGTGATCAGCCACCACAGCTCCCTGTGCCACCAGAGCCTAAATTCTTTATAAGGTCTAATTATTGATGCAGACAGGCACTGATCACTCCTCCGCAGCGTTTCAAAGACAGATCAGATGAGAAGCAGCTCTCTAATTGATATGTCATTAAATCAGGTTTCCCTTACCTGCTGCTCAGCTCAAACACTGGAAGAGAGACAAGACTATTACAGTGTTTCCTACCTCCACTTTAAAAAAAAAAACCACAACACACCACTAAACTTGAACAAAGCCCTCCACAGCTTTCCAAGCAGATAGGGAAAATATTTTTAATCTCTCCCTCTGCAGTTTAATATCAGCAATCAGTTACCACTGGCTCAGATTTATTTAACAGGATGTACAGCATGAACAAGCAACCCTCTACTATTAGAAGCTGGGGATGCAAAAACTCCATCACTGGCGGCTGCAGCCATCGTAAAGGCCATTAAGGGAGCTACTCTGCCTAAATGCACATAATCAGCAAATTTATGGCCTGTTTCTTCTGCTCAGAGAGGAATTGGTAGAGGCTACAAAGATGTGTGATGCTGACAGCTTACAGGCAGGGCTGGTGTGCAAGCTCAGAAACACTCTCTGCCCCAAAAGTGCAACAGTTTGGTGCACAAATGTGCCCCATGCATCTCACGGCAGCTCCATCACACGTGTGCACAAAGCTGCCCCCTCCACTTTAATTGATTCCCCCAAGGGCTTTGGGATGGGTTTTATAGTGCATAACTAATACTGATAAGCAGGCGTGATAAGGTAGTGTTATTACCCAACTAATGGGTCACTTCATCCACAAATACTTTCTAATTTAATTGAAAACAGGAACACGAGCTGCGAGCAGTCAAACCTCGGGTATCATCCGCACCAGCGTTCCTGGAAAATTTTTTGCTCTCCTCTTCCCACCTTCAGTAGCTGATGAACCACAGCAGATGTCACAAAACCGTGTTTTGTGGCTACAGATTCACAGTTGAAGGTCTCTGGATTCAATTCAGCCACGCAGCGAGGAAGTGCAGCTCCCAGGAACTTCAAAGAGAATTGCATCCATCACTTTCAGCAGGGCTGAACTGGCCTTTGCTTATACCTACCTCCCTAGGTCTGCCCTGGAAAGGAAATTCCTGGAATAACTTTCATGTGCTTAACCCTTCGGAAATGGTAGGCATTAATGAAGCCCCTCCTCAGCATCCGCTTGCCTGGCAGAGGTTGGAGGCCATCCATGCCTGATCAGCAGCGATGTTTGCAGGTCATTAGCAGAAAAACATAATTCTGGATTTCCATTGTGCTGCAAAAGAGTGTATTTCCAGTCTCTCCCGAGAACATTCCCGAAGAGCACAGCTACCATTATGCAAATTGCTTTAACGAGAGCCTGGCCTTCTCTAATAACCACCTAGTGGACCAGACAGAAATATCAGATGAACTTCTCAGTTACTGGGGTACTCAGGAAAAACACAGTGATTTCAAATTCAGAGAATGAAGTCTCTTCTTCATTTTCAGTTGGTCCAGTACAACCTTTCCTCCTTGGGGTATTTTTCCCTATTCTCACCAATCCTGTGCTCAGTACCATGGGATGTTACCACACTGCAATGCTCTAGCTTGGCTCACGCTTGGAATCAGACCAACGTGTAGGGCTGGAACTGAGAATTATTAAGTATTAGTGATTACATCTCCCCCTTGTGCCAGGAAATGCTGCAAGAGGCTACAAACCCACGTTCTGCCACTGTTTATCATCAGAAGTTTTCTTTAACTGGGATAGACAGACCTTAGAGCAAAACTGAACCCAGTCCAGCAGCAGAGGGCAAGGGTTTGACGTGGTCAGAGTACCAGAGCATTGCTTGTGCCGTGGGTGGGCACACAGCTGAGCTCACACCAGGAGTGCACACCTCATTTGTCAGAAAACACTGGGTTTTGCTAAACTTTGCAAATCAAATGCTTCCCAGACTGTCTGTAAGTGCATTTCCCTTCATTAGCACTAAGATCAACAATTTAGCAGGAGGCAGCTAGGGGATAGCAAGACCAATCCAAACAGTTTTACTTAAATTCCATCTAAATGAACCCAGTTTTCTGGGCTTTTAGCAATGGAGGGATAATGTATGCCTATTAAAGAGCATGTCAAAGCCCCAGTCACACAGTCTGGGCATTCAGTTAAAGCGAAGGTCACAGATCTGTGCCCTGGGGCCAGGGGAGAAAGGCTCAGAGGAAGAGGAGTGGCCATCTGGTCCCTCGCTTATGCAGAGGTCACTGCTTTCTGTCACCCCCCCTGTGGCCTCTGACTTCTAGGACTCAAAGAGAAGGAAAAAAAAAAAAAGCCAGGCATGTGAAAGTGGGGCCCTGATGTGCTGAGACAACTCGCTAAAAGAGCTCTAACTAAAAACAGCCTCATGCTCTGCATGGTTAAAGGGACAGCTCTCCCCTTGCAGGCTGCAATGCCAAGATCTGCACGGGTGCATTTTTCCACACGTGGAAAAGAGCTGGGATAAAATACTGACCATGGTAAAAGCCTACCAAGCTTCCAGCAGCCCTAAAGGGGAAGCCATGAGCCTTTTGTAAGACACAAATACAGCAGCAGCATGACTGGGAGGGAAAGAGAGGGAAAAACCAGAAGTACAGCCTGTTTGCAAAGCTCTCTGAAGTGCCAGATACTTGCACATGCCTGAAAATCAGATTGATGCTATTCATGCCCGGCGTGCTCGTTTCCTGCTTGGCAATGGCATGTGCACTGAATCGAATCCACTAATTGTTCCGTCTGCACCACGATTTGCAAACGAGATCGCTTAGGAGCCAAAAGAAAATAAATGAGGTGTTTATTAGAAGGAAGGCTGATTTCATATTCTTCATAAAAGCAAAACAGCTCAGATGCTCAGTGCCATCTCCAGCCCGCCTTTCTGGTTGAGATGTGACTTTGAGCTGCTAAAGCTTTTATTCCTCTGGAGATATTTGCTCAGCATTCAAAGGAGAAAGGCATTATAGCAACTCTGCCATCTATTTTCAGAGTAAACAGGTTTCTTATTCATTAATTACATGGGTCTTCAGATAACACCCCGAATTTCCCATTACCTGGACTCTGTGCAGTTTGTTCCCTGCATGCCAGCACACTGCAGACTTTTTATCAAGCAATTCTGCTTCATTTTAATCTGTGATTTATCTGAGGGCCCAGCATTGTTGCCTGAAGGGTATTGTTTAAGTAACAATACTGATGTACACATTCCCACATCAAATGTCAAGGGAGAAGAGGGCTGCTCCAGAGGATGCATGGGCTCAAAGGAAATCATTAAAAGCCACTGGCCTGCAGAAACTAAATTGTATTTGAAAAGAAAAACTAACAACAGACAGGAAGCTACTGGCAACCAGGCACGGCTTAGGAAAGTGGCTCTGGGGGGGAATAGCTCAGTTTCCCCTTACAAACTCTCATCATGGCCCAGATTTCTTTCTTAGGCAGTGACAGACACAAATTTAAATTCCAGTTCATACACACAGCCGCGGCGCACGGATCGGTGTCGTTTGGATTTAATTCTTGTTTTTCCCCAAAGTGCAGCAGCATCACACCACGTCCCTTTGAGGCAACAGCAAACCTGCCACCGCCCATGGACAGAGCTGGGATTTCACCAGCCTTGCTCGCTCCCCGCCAGCTTTGAAGCCACTGGAAATTAGTGCAGCCCCATCAAAAGCAACAACTCCAATTAAAAGCTGTTGAGAGCCTTCCCCACTTTATATCCCAAATGTGCTCCTGTGAAAGCACACCCTCGAGCAAGCACAGATCAATCTCGGGAACACCACAGTTTTGTGACAACAGGAAAAAGAGATGCTTCATATTTGCTGACTCTGTCTATATTTGTTCAGGAAAGAAGAAATATTTATTTCTAGGATGTGATCTGCACTGCAATGCACTTAGAAACTACTTTTACATTAAGGGAAGGGCTCAGTGCTATTTAAAAGTGAATCAGTGCAATGCAGGGAGAAAGCAAACCATTACTTTGGTCAGAATAATTTTAAAAAGAGCTAATAAGGCAAGACTTCATTATCTCATTCCAGCTGCTCAAAAAACATCAACAGATGCTACTAACATGCCAAGGATGGAGGCAGCTTCCTAAGGTGTTGAGCAAAAAGTCCTCAATCCAGCGGAGCAGCAAAGCACCTACACAATTTACAGCTGAGAGTAATGCCACCAAGTGTTGACTTTGTGGCTCTGATCCCAGAAAAGTTAGCACTTCTGGAGACTCCAAGGAGATGGGTACTACAGCTCCTGAAAAGCCCCAGGGTGCTGGCAGAAACCCACACAGATGCCACTCTCCACAGACACGTCATCTCAAAGAGTTTCCAGCTCTGTATGTACCTGTTCCTTGAGGGAGCAGCTCATTTTCCTTAGGAAATTGGTTTCCTTAGAGAGCAGAGGGAAAAAGGGAGGATATCCTCCTTATTTGGCACCACCAGACTTCACTAGCAGGCAAAACCACAGCTACTTTAAATGCATTGTTTTGTTCAAAAATCAGACTGTTTTACTTTGCAGCTCCAGAAGTCCACATTCCTGGCTCACCAATAAGATGAACTCCAGCAATTAGGAGTTCACTCACAACTGACACACATCAGCACAGCTGACACTGCCTGATCCAGGCCCAATTCAGGAAACATCCCACCTAAGAACAGCCTAAGCCAGGATTAACAGCCCAACTAACAGGCTAAGCCTGGATTTACAGGTTCTTCAGCCCACAACACCATGTTGTCCAAGATAAGCTGCAAGTCCAGCAGATCTCACCGATCATCTCTCAGAACAATACAAAATACTCTCATCTTCAGGGAAAAAACTATTTCCAGTGTACTTCCCACTAAGGAAGGGACAGAGGAATTAGATGCTAATTCATCTGCAAATACAATTAAACTCTGCAACACTAAGACTTCACTGTTAATTTAGTTGCAGGTTCATGTCATATGTGCAACAAATCATAAAGAGGCCTATTAATTTACAACTTTATGTATAATATATTCAGAATATAGCATAAAATGGCAGGAATATAGGCAGTTCCATCTAAAACTCTGCAGTTGGTAAATTAAATCTATTTGCAGCAAAGTAAATTGAAAAACGTACTGAACTTATTACTGTGTCTAGTTTAATATCTACAAATGGGTTGGATTTCTCCAGGTGAATATTAGCCATATGCACTGAAAGAAATTTGGCTGTTTCCATCTCTCTGCTCACAATATTGCTCTCGTCCTGGAGGGGCTAATCAACCCTGACTGGCACTGAGGCTTGGGGTGAATGATGGGGCACATAAAAGTTTCAAAATTTGACCGTCCTCCAAACATTCGTAGGAATAAATATTGTATTTTCAAAACACATCAACGCCTTGTAGTGACCCTGCAAGATGTCAGAGGCACAACTGAAAAAACCAAGGTGTTTTGGTCCTTCACAGAAGCATTTAGATGTTTTCATACTCTGGGGACCATCAAACATGCACTCAGGAAGGTCAGGGATGTCCCACAGGCTATTACAGCTGAGGCCTTAGGATACAAAGCAGTGTTGTGCAAAAATTTGAGGAGGAAGAAAATACTCATGTAAAATCTTTTTTTCCACCCAAGACAGTCTCTAGTGGTAGGATCCCTTCACTCCCGAGGCAGCAGACCCAAAGACAGTTGGACCAAATGGCTAACCAAGCCTGAACTGTGCAAGGATTTCCTAACTTTAAAAAGAAAATCCAGACCAGTACGTGAGGCTGTGCATGAATTTCATTTTCAGAAGAAAAACATCCCCTTTCTCCACCCCCACCACACTGCCCCTGCCTAATGGGCTTTATTTAAACTGGACTCACCAACAGCTCTCCCCCCATCCCCCTTAATACTTTCAATCCATAATGCCTGAAAGGCTCTTTCCCTGGACCTTGCACGGTTTATAGGGTTAATTGAATGCACACTGATCTACTAAGTGTCCATAAGAAGAAGCACCATTCTTTAAGATGTCATTTCTCTCCCCGGCCCCCTCCCCGGCCCCCCGGACAATGCTGCGGGGCTGTGCCCGGCCAGGCTTGGCCCCAGTGAGGTATTGTTCCCCTGCCGGGGGGGCCTTTGGAAAACAAAGCAAAACAAAAGAATCCCTCACATGCCTAAAAAAGGAGACTTCATGCCAGAGCTAACCTTTGAAGATTTATTCCCCGCTGCCCTTGTGACCCAATTCAACCTCCATTACTCAGGAATTCCCCAGACGAGCTCCGAAAGGCAGGGATGGAATTTCGGACTTTCTAACTCATTTGTTTGTGCAGGACAGGGTGGTCTGGCAACCCCGGCCAGACAGGGAACTCGTGTGCTGGGAGAGGCTTTATATAAATATACGTCTGTATTTATAGGTACTTTAGGTATTATATGTAATTGTCACGACGAGTCACTCTCCCTCTGCTTAAAATTGCAAATCCTCACCTTGCACAATGTGACTGGATTGTAATGGGCTTTTGTGTGGTTGCTTCCCTCAAGCCTTAGAATTCACCGCCTACTTTTGGGGCTGGAAACTGGAGGGGAAAAAATAAAAAGAAAGAAAAAAAGAGAGGCTCATCTACATTATAAAACTGAAGCATGTTTCTCTTGAGAATATCTCTAGTGGGGTGAGAACTTGGGAAATGCTCTTTTGGGACATCTGCTCCAAAACACCTCTTGCAACAAAGCCTTGGGAGGGCTGTGGGGTGAGTGTGATCCACGATGTGCTGGGCTAGGCAGATCTCAATGCAGGGCGAGGGGAAATGCCCACAGAGATGTGTCTGTGCCTGGCAAAAAGTCAGAGAAACCCTAAAGGGAAGCTATAAGAGTTATAAAGTCAAGACAGACCCACCCCAGGAGCATTATCTCTGCATCTTCTGTCTGCAGATGGCTTTCCCAACAGCACTGGGGGGTTGGGGGAAGCAATTCAATTTAACACAAAAAACTTGGAGGAAATAGCTTAGGAAGGAGTCATAAAAATGTCACATGTGCCTAGTCTCATTAGTCCAGCAAGAGAAGTGTCCCCCTCCATGTGCCAAACACAAACCCAGACAGAAAGTGTGATTATCCCAGGTCCAGTTCGAGCCTCCCAGTTTGAGCCCTGATCTGCTGGGTGGTCACAGTCCATGGAAGCAAAGCTGTCATAGCCACTGATGTCTGGGGCTGGAGCTGCACCCTCTTTCCAGGGTCCCCTTTCTCTCCCTGCACAGTAAATGTGAGCTTTTTGGCCTGTATTTTGCTCAGGGCTCACTAATCAGCCATCGTTACCCTTGGACCCTTCCTCCGGGATGGCAAGGGGGATTTTGCATGCCTCAGGTGCTGGGAACAATGAGGTCTCGAACTCAGGAGGAGGGGGGAAATTCTCTCCTCATGGGTAGTGGTAGGTGACAAAACCTGGCTGGATGGAAAATAACTGCCTGGTTCTCCTGTTGCCCATCAGCCATGTCCTGCAAAAACAGCTACAAGCTGCCTGCAGAATTCCTCAGCTTCAAAAGAGCCCAAGGCACCTCTGCCTCAAGCCAACATCTCCCAAGGTGGAGGGGGACCTCTCCTGGGAATGCTCCCTACTCCAGTCCCACTGCATTGCGCTTGGTAGAGGAAAACTAACACTGTTAGAGCTGCTGAACACCTCACAAACTGAGAATCCAACAGGTTAATCTACAGGATTAGACCTCAGAGATAATTGTCTTGATGAGACAAGGTGCTCCACACACCCACACCACAAAATACTGTTCCAAAAGACATGATCCTGCCTACCTACCTACCTGGGCAGCAAGGCAGGAGCAGAGAGCTCTCACAGGCCATCAAGTCATGACATGACAATATTCTGGGCCAAATGGAGTTTATACCCCAGCACAGATGTAACTCTTTGGAGAGCAGGGAGTTGTCGTCTGCTTGCAGCATCATCCAACCTCAACAGCTGGCAACACCCTGCTCTTCACTTACAGCACCAGAAAGATTTCACCAGCTCATGACACTCACAAACACAAAGTGTTAAATCACTGAAGCTGCTTAAGTGCAATAATTAATGATCTTACAGCCATTTGTGTGTTAAAAAGCATCGAATTAGAATGGGACCTTTTGATGTTGGCTTTGAATGAGCACGAATGACTCCAGCAGAGCAGGTCTGAATTCCTCCCCAGGCAGGTCACACAGCCCCATCAAGAGACTGCAGGCTTTCACGCTCTACATCAGCTCTGCAGCACAGCTCTGGACTGTCTCAGCAGCATCCCACCCCTCCTATTCCTTCCTGTCCCCTCTGAAAAATGACAGTGATACCGTTCACCTGCTCTGCTGGCCCTGCATGAATTCCCTCGCTAATCTCGGCGTAGTCCTTTGTAGATAGAGGGCTGCTCTCGGCTGGAGCTGTGCTGATACAGGCCAGCTGGAGCTCTGTTCCATTAAGGGGTAGGTGTTGCTGGGGTCTGTGCTCAATACCTAGGAAACAGGCTTGAGAAATGAGGTTATGCACACAGCGTGGTGCTGCACGTGAACTAGTAAAAAGAGCTTTACTTCTGCCTAGTTGCTGCAGCCCTGAGTGACTTCCTGATTACTCCATCTATATACAGTAAGGCTACACTGTAAATATGTCAGCGTGGTGTCAAACAAACCTCAGAAGTGGTAAGTACAAGGTGAGACTCCGGAATGTAAAAACAATCCCCTTTTTTTGCTGGTATCTGCTAAGTACATTGGCTAAATGTCTAAACTGTTCTAGGCAAGAGCTTCAAAGTGACTGTCACTCAGCACGGCACATCTCAGGTGGATGCAACACAGCTCCACATTGGCCAGGGAAAAGTCATCTGCAAAATTCACTATACCATTATCCCAGTCATTTACAAAATCACAGCAGACACACCAGAAAGCCTCCTGGATTTATTCTAAAACCTCTCTCCCTAGGAAAGACTGCAGAGGCCCTTGAATCCCATGCAGCCAAACCACCCAAGCTAAAAAGCCCTGTAGACATAAAATGCAGAGACATCTCCCAAACAAACACAAAGTAGGCTGAAACACCCTCACTAAGCAAAACTCCATTAAACTCCTGACCCTCCTCATTAAGATAAATGAGGTCTGACTGTCACTTTAACTTGCCACCCTTTCACTTAAAGCTGAGAAGGAAGCAGATGCTTAATTAGCATCCCTCATGGGTGTTCACAGGTCTCAGTGTAAGGAGGAAGCAATCTGCTACTTCTTCGAAATCCTGGGTGACATTCTCCATGCACCGACAGCAACGCACGCTGCTGAAGTCCCTGGAGAAACAAAACTCCAGGTGTGAAACTCGGGCTTTGCTAAGAGCCCATCTCTCACCTCCCTGTCCCAAGGCAGCCCAAGTCAAACACCTACAGCTACAAGGTCCGTGTGGTCTCTGTAGCTGTGGGTAAAATTAAATATTTGCTGGTTCTTAGCCAAGATAACTCATCCACTCCAGTTACAGACCCAGGAATGGAGTACTGTACAGACAAAACCCCATACACTAATAGATGTGCGGTAAAAATAACCCAAACAAATAATTAAACAAAAAAACCCCACCAAACCCCCAAAATCTCTTTTCAAAACTTTTTAAATATGAAGGGTTTAAACCACTCATTTGAGACCAGCAGCTGCAAGGTGACCTGACACAAACCACAGAACCCTAACAACAAATGATGTGCATACCACGAGTGGAAGACTTCAGTCTCTTTTCAATCTTGCAAAGACAGCTTGGATTTAACACACTCATGAGTTTCCCTGGGAACTTGCACCTTCCAGTACTACTCACCCAAATCTCAGGAAGGAATTACTACAAGGAGCACTAAGAAGGAATAAGAAATCCCCAAGGTGCCAAGACTGTCTAAATAAATCACCCTTTGAAGAGCAATTCAGCCATTCTTGTTCCCACCTGACAAGACACTCAGTGACTCCTCCAGTGAAAACACAGCAAGTCTCCAAGTCAGAAAGTGCAACAGATTAGACCCCTCAGGAAAAAGATAAAATGGACTATTGGCTGTTAAAGAGTCCTTGATTTGAGGAGGATGGGATTGCAGTTCAATTTTATCAGCTGCTCAATAGGTACATTTAGTGAACCACATTTCTCAACTCAAGACAGGAATTAGCATAGCTTTGTGAGAAAGCAAAGCAATTTGATATAAAAACACATGACTGGAGCCATATAGGATGGAGACCACTTTGACCTCCACAACACCATGGAAATTTGCAGCTGAACCCATTAAGAAGTTCACAAACACCCTGGATTAAAATCCCAAAAAGTCACCTTTAAGCACCAACCCCCCCCTTTATTTCCCATTAAAAACTCCTGGTTGTGTAAATTGGATTCAAATGAACGTATTTACATTTGCAGTAGGAACCTGAAGTCAGGCTGTCAAAATGTCACTCTGTCACTCATGTTTTCATCGCACCCCATCACAACACCGAGATGTTTCGCTCACCGCCTCGACAGCCGCCTTGGACACAAGGGAATGAGTGGCAGGAAGGAAGGACGGCTGCTGGGAGGGTGTCTCATAAGGATGCTCTAGTGGAAAAGTGTTATTTGCCTGTGAATTCTGGCATGCCGGGCTCTTATTGTTGTTGGCTTTCAGCCAAGCACTGCCAGGACACAAAAACTCAATTTATGTCGGGATTTTCATTGACTCACTACCCCTCGTTCCTCATGTTTTTGGGGCAACTTACTATGGAAGCTGCCACTGGCTAAAATAATACTTACTTTTCACCTAAGTATTCATCCTAATTAACAGCATGACAGGATGGAGAGTAAATTACAGCAGGACAGGATCATCTTCAGTGAGAAAAATAGTGTGTTATTAATCTGGGACAATCTATTGTATGTCAAGGATTACATGGTTCCTCTCATCTTCATTTAAAAAAAAAGCCCCTGGGCAAAAACCAATTCTCTAAAATCAAACCGTTTAGAGCTATAAAATCCCACTCTTCTACATAAAGTTTCTGAAGGCAGTAGAAATCTCCAGAATTAAAATAAATCCCAAATAGGACCAAGATTTACTACTTGAGGCTCAGCATTCAAGGGAAAGCATCACTAAGTTATTACTTTCTGTTCTGTAACAGGATGCTCATGGCACACTGGACATGAAGATACTTGCATCAGTCCTTACACAAGGACAGGGCAATGATGAAGAACCTAACCCCATTTCTTCTGGTTTGTGTTCCCAGAAGAGTTCTTTCAAGACTCTCTCTCCAGATCCTTTGGGCAGCAGCTCCCAAACATTTTGGAACCAACTTCAGAAAGCAAGTAAGAGATGCACATGGAATGGTGTGAGACCAGCATTGTAGAGAAGACACTCACACAACCCAAGGGCAGAAATCCAGCTCTTTTTTGGCTACTACCTGACAGATATTCCTGCAGGAAGAAACATCCAACTGCTGCTTCTCAGGACCCTGGTTTCACTTCAGGAAAAATACCACCAATGCCAGAATTGCTGCGATAGGGTAAGGTTTTTCAGCTCCTGCCTAGTTGCTTACCATGCCAGAGCAGTCTGCTAGCCTTCCTGGGCCCCACGCTGGGAAGAAAAGCTGGAAAACAGGATGTTTACAGTCTCCAAAACCAGGAAACAACCCAAATTATCTCTTAGAAATCACCTCTTAAGCCCAGGTTCTGATTCTTTAAACATAGCAGCTCCCAGTCCAGAGATGGAAGCACAACCCATGTATATCCCATGTTCAACTAATAATTTTTTTAAAAATAAAAAATACTTACTCTCAATACCCCTATGTTGCTCTTTTTTCTGAACCAGCTGTTTTGGACCCTGTCAGAATCAGGAGCTTGCATTAACCAGAGCTGATGTACTAACCCATCAATTCTGCACTCCTCTGAGATGTTGCCTTCATGCTCATTATCCAAAGCCTAAATTGCCAGGAATTAGATACCTTCACTCTGCATATCAGCAGGAAAAGGGGGGAGAAAAAAAAAA
>VYZR01045555.1:3430-16429 GCA_013400675.1 Oxylabes madagascariensis
TTTTTTTTTTTTTTTTTTTTTTCACATTTCAAAACCTGCCAAGGTCTTGCTTTTAATTAGTTTAATATCATTATCATTATTTTCCCCCAATGTGGAATTCCTGCATCAGAAAGATCTAGCTGGGTACTATGCTTGAGATGCTAAAGCTACATGAATTCTCTAGAAAGATTCAGCATTCACTCACTCAGAAAGGCAAGTTTCAATGAGATTTTCCTTGCTTTAATCGGTTTGAGCTAGCTCTTTGGCATTGTCTTATAAATAATAGAAGCTACACACTGCACTGTTATAACATCATTCATCTAAGGATCTCATAACTTAATTAAGAGGGACACTGTCAGGTTAAAAATCATATATTTTTCATTAAGTAATTTCCTTATCTATGTTACTAATAACATTTTAGGCTATTAAGCTGGAACAAATTCTTAAAATCTAATTTAACATCTACTACTAGCATGTATATATTATATATACACACATCTGGTTTACTCTCTGAGATATTAAAACAGATGTGCTAGCTTTACTTTTGTTTTAAGTTGGTTTCATTTACAGATTTTCATGAGTGAACAATGTTCTTCCTTCAGAGTGGTATAAACATTCCACAAGAACATTTATATGCAAACAAAAAACTGTATTAACATCCAAGAAAATAAAACATATGTTTTTGTTAATATAAGACTTGCAAGGATTCAACAATAAAACTTTATTTTTGGAGAAAACTGCCTAACATTGTATGGTGGTTATTTTCACTTTCGCTAAAGGGAAGGTGACAAGTACTATTTCTGTAGTGCTTAATTATGGGAGAGCACAAATCTGTTTGCTGTGAGGGAATACATCATTAATAAATTCATTCCGCTATATTTGAGCCTCTTCAGATAACCAGAAATGTGCTGTTACTTCACTGAGGCTTAAAGCAAGACTTGCTTTTTGATGGGAGAAGCTAGCTGTGGGGAAAGTTAGCATAATGAAGTTTCTACCTGTCAGAGTTTAGCTCAACTCTAAGTTGTTGAAGTCTACGTCGCACTGCCGTAATAGGGGGACAGTCACTAAAGCACTGCGGGGTCCCTGGGAATCTATATAAATAAAGTGTAACATCAAAAACCACACTGCGTATTTTCCCAGGCTTCACTTAATACAGGGTAAAACTAAGACACATGATCAAAGTCACACAGTGAGTTGATGATAAAACCAAAACAAAAATCCATAGCCTGCACTGAACACAGTCCTCACTGAACTACTTAGTTTCTTCCTGACATTTCAATGTATTTCGTATGAAGAACAACAAAAAAAAGCACTATTTTTCACTTTTCGTCCTATTAGCTAACACAGCAAGAAAGATGGAGGTTTGACTTGCAGTAGGCCATTTTTCTTCTCAAGAGATTCCTCCTCTTTCTTCTGTTCCCTAGGTTCAGTGATCAGCAGAGCAGGTGTTCGCTTGCAGATCCAGAGCTCCTGACACAAAAGGAGTTTTGTATTTCATTTTGCTTTTCAGTGGTCCATTGCTCAGACATCAGTCCCCGAAGACATTCTGCCAACTACTAAACTTTTTAAGCAGGTGGGGTTGAAATGAGAAGCAGGTCATGGAGTCAACAGCACGAGTCAGCTCTGCCTACTGTTTAAAAAGAAAACTGCAGTAAGACTGGAAAAAAAACCCCAGAAATAATAAAAACATCGAGCCAAAAGGCCTCTCAAGAGCCAGTGAGGAGCCACGGGGACGTGCTAAAGCCAGCCCTGAAGAATGGTGGTACACCCCGATAGTAACAACTAAACACAATGCTGTTGTGCAGAAGACTCCCTGAAATGAGAAACACTAGAGTTCTTGGGCTTAAATGGGACTGCCTTCAAACTGAGCTGCAAATGTTACATGCTCAAGGCTAGCGTATTTCATATTGCAGAGACAACATGAAACTAGGCCAAGGACCACCTTCTATGACAGGAATAATTAAAGAAACATTATTCTGCCTGAAAATGTGTTTTATGCAGTAAATGTGTGAGCTTTCACAGGTACCCTTTTGCTGGCTGGTTGCAGTAGTGGGACTTCAGTGTATGTCTGTTTGCTCATAGCCAAACCTCTGATAACCTCTGCTAAAACTTCCATTATTTCAGCATTAACAGCATTTTATGTCGGGGTCAGATACAACTGCATGAGAGTCATAGTTTTCAAAAAGGGCAGGAGAGTGTATCCAGGCTGCTACAAAATATGTATCCCAAAGACAGAATTTTCATGTTGCATCTATTCAGGATCCAGGACACAGCTTAGAACCCACGGCGTGGGTCTGAATGGTGGCATTCCTGTATCATCTGCCAAACATAAAGTTGCTTCATGGGCTTGGTTAAGTCTTTCAGATTATTGGTGTTTCGTTTTCCTAATTAGTAATGCGTGGACTTGAGTGACAGTGCTTTAGCACTGGGAAGTCCAACCATCCTTATGTAGATCTCAGCCAAGCCAGCTAGGGACAGCAGATAGGATAATGCTTTTCAAAACCGTATTTGTGTCTTAATGTTGTTGTCTTAAAAGCACGAGGTCTGATTAATCTGGAATTAATGTGTATAATTGTCTCATTAATCAGCACAGACCTTTTTCAGCTCTATGCATGCTTCAGCAGTGAATAAATTGTAACAGTGATGGTATTTTCTCAAGTAATACAATTTTTAAATGTCACACACACATATATATGTCTGCAGATATCTGCCTTCCTCCCTAGTTATTCGTAAGACCAGAATATTGAATTTAAAAGGGAGCTTGTCTAATACACCAAAATCAATCCTAAGAGTCAAAGCACAGCTATCACCCTTCATGCCCACTTTGCTTGCTTTAAGGCTATATTAAAGCCCAGAAAGCAAATTTAGTCCGGCATTTCTATGGTTAGGGAGATTTTTCTTGAAATTTAGAAACAAATCCTTAGTTCATGGATTTCAAAATACTGCTGAAGCCAAAGTAAAAAGAAAAACCCAACACATTAAGACTTGATACAACCTTAAGTTCATATTTACTGTAATTACAGAGGAAAAACGTCACAGCAAACCAGCTGTAGCTATTTATAAAGGAATTTACGACTGGCTCTGGGGTCTGATATTCTTTCCTCATGGACAGGCTGAGCATACAGAGAAGATGTTCACAGTATGGTACTCTTAAACTGCTAAAATGACTACTCAGAGCAATCACGAGCCAGTAGCCTCAACCCTTTCCACATAAAGACTAACAAATTCAAGTTGACCATTACTCTAAAATAATTCTGGTAGGCCTCAACATGGTGATATTCATTACATGGGTCTAGTTCAAAGGTGTTGCAAAACACAGGTAGAGGACTCGGTTTTTCAAAGCTGAGCACTAGCAACAAAATACTTGGGTTTTCAGTGCTCAGATTACACAGGAAAGAAACCAAATGAGTTTCTGTGTTCAAGTAGCTGAAAACAAATGTGACTATATTCCACACCTCTCTCTCCTTTGCCCATTCTTGGGCTCACACGTGCACTAATTCTTCCCGTCAGATACACACTGGCTCATTTACTTCCTTCCTCTTGCTTTCCTCCATCCTCTGTGTCCATATCCAGCTACCCACTAACGGTTTTATGAAGTGTTTGTATTCTCCCTTCCCTCTTTAGACATGGCATGAACCTGCAGAAGGGTTTTGTCCTCCCAGCCATCATTCTGTCAGGTCGTGTCAAGCCCAGTAAGGCAGAAAGCCCAGTAGCTGCTGCAGAAATGCCCTGCTGGGAATGGGTCCCTCTAGGGTTCATGCCAAGGACTAAAATGGAGTCTTTTGGTCTATGTTTTACTATCATCAGACAGTACAACCACAAATTATAACTTTGCCTTGTCCCTCACCTCTCCCTGAACCAGTTTCCTCTCTTCCCTGTGAGTAGAGACAGTGGAGTACATCCTTTGGGTATGTAAGGAAGGCCTCCTTCATTAAATGCTATGAAGTCCTCTGCTACCCTCAGAAGCCTGGTGTTAAGTGCTAATCACTCTAGTCTTCAGTATGTCCAAAATTATTTCACTTGTTACCAAAAAGCTCCATTGTCACACATTGCATTGCTGTTGCACTGAAAAATAATTAACAGCCTACATTTTGGGGTCCATTATTTCAGCTGTCTGCCTGATTAGGGAATTATCCAGCATTCCCAAGTTTTCAACAGAGAAATTAGAAAACATTAAAAAGGTAGGCCAGGGAACAGCTCTATGAAAAAACTCATACAAAGAATGAGAAAATAAAACATTCCTTTCAAACACTAAGACAAAACAGTAGCTAAAAGTCAAGGCAATCTGATGTAGCAAGCAATCTATATGATAATTTAAGAAGGTAATATTTTAGATAGAGTCTCAAAGATTATCAAACTCAAGTATTCAGTAAACCATTCTTAAGCAGAAATCCTAGAAGTTACGAAGAACAGCATGTAATGCTCAAAACAGAGAGTAAAACATACAGTGATCCAATTTTCAATTTCAAGCAACATATAAAACAGGATGTATACAAGAGAAACAATCCCTAGTACTTGGAGCACTAGAAAATGAGGAATTTGCTGTCTCCTCTCTTGCTTGTTCACAACCTCTTAAATTCCTTGCCTCTCTAGATGCAACCAACTTGATCATCTTAAAGTCTACCTAATACATCAGTATAAGTCAGAGAAACAATATCCTTGACTGACCCCAACAAAACCAGGTGAATCTGAAACTGCATCCAAACAAATCTCAGACTTCAGTGCCCACCGGGGTAAGACCTGCATCACTTCTTTATCCTTCAGGGTTTCCACATTCAGTTACCTAATACTGGGCAAATACTTGGATTACCAAAAAAATCCCCATCAAACCACCCTTCCCCCTAAAAAAACCCCGAACACCACAACAACAAACCCAAACCACAAAAACCCTAGGTGAATTACCAGTGATACAGAAAATTCAATAAATAAATAAACCAACCTCCAAAGCTTCCAACAGATATATAAGTAAGCTGCAAATTTGCAGAAGAACAAATCTTTAGTTGGAGGTAGAGGAGCAATTATCTTAGAAGAAAGTATAGGTATTTTAAGAACCGGAATTTCAAGATAAACCTCAGTCTCTGAGGCACAGAAGTCTGGAAAGGGGAAGTCTTTCTGAGACTCTTTCCTTACATTCCTAACTGGTGGTTTGGGGGGGTTTTCCCCTTACTGCCTCAAGGCTGTAGAAAGCCATCCTTCTTTTCTTTCCAGCTCCAACTCCTGACTTCCAACACTGCCAGCCAGGCCAGCACCCAAAGCACTCTGCCTCCAGCCACTGTGGAATTTCCCACCCTGCCACCACATGCCCAGCTGTGCTCATGGAAGTGGAAAATCTGACAGCATTGTCAAAGACATAGCTTGGGATAGTTCCTCTCCGTCAGTGAATATTCTCATATTCCTCTCACAGGAAAGCCACTATACCTTTCATATTCTTCTGCTTGCAGCCACAAAATTCCTCTTTACCATTAAAGCAGCAGTTAAATATGTAATAATGTGAGAAAAGGTTTAAAAATCTTGTGCAGATCAAAGCCAACAACGCCATAACTGTATCTGGTTTAATAAGTTCTTTGTGCAGCATAAACATGGGAAGAAAAAGAAATCAAAATGTATCTATGTTTATGTAACACAGATGGATGTGCTTCATGCCTGTAAAATCCTTATTTTATAAATCCAACACATAGCTTACACTTGTGTTAATGCAAGAAAGAAAAATCACTATTACACTACAAACACTTTGGGGTAAATTTTAAACAAAACACAGAAAGAAAAGCTGTGCAGTAACTCACAGCCAGGCAGAGATCTGGCGCTCACACAACAGATCCCAGTATGAGGAACCATTTTCACCTCAGATTCACAATTACCACCTTCAGATCAATCCAACCTTGGTATCCAGCTAACCTCATTGGAAGGCCACTTTTACTATGGTACCTGAGCCGAGCTGCCCTCCATGTCCAGTGCCTCCATCCCTCTGTCCCTGGGAGGCAGAACACGCTGCTTCTCCAGGTCCTCTGGGAGAGTGATGCTAAAGTATGGGACAGCCCAGGGCTGAGATGTTTCAGGCTGGTACAGTGTTCAGTTTTCCTCTTAAGTATGTTACATGGTTTGGGATTTTTTTAGGGACACAGAACTGAAAAATAGATGCCAAAAAAGTCCTGCTCACTCCAGCAGGACAAGAGCTAATGTTTTGTACTGATTTTCCCCTGTTTTTCCCTGTCCCCTGCCACAATCAGTTGTACCTGATTACTTGCAAGTCATCTTTTTTTTTTTTTTTTTTTTTTTTTTTTTTTTTTTTTTTTTTTTTTGTTAACACTATCCAATGCTTAAACTGTCAAAACCAAAGTCATAACTGGAGGGGCATTCTCTCTGATGCTTCCTTCTGTTCCTTTTGCTACAAAGTAAGGTGTTGTCTGGAAGCAGAATAAACAACATTCCTACTCTACCCAGAGAACCTGAATTACAGTTTCTCTGAGAAATTTTTCACCCTCATATCCGTGCACGCTCCTGCAAAGGCAAGCCTTGTGCTGATCTTGACATTCAAGGTGAAAGCTTATGTTAATAGAGCAAATTAAGCTACCACCTCTAGCTGGTTCCAGACCAGGCCTGATCTCCCACCAGAAACAGAGATGACTTGAAACCAAAGTAATTTAACCAAAGCCACTCATGTATTACACTGGTACCTCAAAGTAACTTTGGTGATCCAGAAAACCAATAAATAGCTGATGCTCAGTGTGGGAAGCAATGTGGTTGGCAATGTATTCAGTGATACTCTTTCTTTTGATTACACAGAACAATGTTCATAGTCTCTATCTCTCCTAGTAACCCCAACAAGGGTCCTCTCCATTTGTTTCTACACAGAAGCAGGTGTACCCTATTCACAAATCAGTGTGTGTCTTCCAAAAATTAGTCATGACGTGAGGCAGTTAAGAAATACCTTAATGACTAAATGGAGGTGCACAAAATCCTTAGGCACTCGACAAAATTTAGGCCAAAAAATATAAACCATGCATAAATAATAAATGCATTTAGTGTAATGAATGCCTTTTCCTATACATTTTGTATGTTATGAATTGAAAGAAATGAAAAAACATGAAGTAGATACAAATACATGCACACACAGAGAGAAAATTATGTGGCCTTTTCTAGCATGAAAAGGAAATTATTAAAAGTTGGATAAACAACAACGGAGGATATGACAGGGGCAGCTGGAGAACCACACTGGGGGACAGAACTTCTAAGTGAATCCACACAAAAAAATGTCTCCCCTGACAATCCGTTGTTCTTCAAAGAGAATAATGATTCTAGAGATGAGTTTGCATTTGTCTTCGGATGTCACAATAAATGCTAAGAAAGCAGCTGAATGAGAGTTATTATTTCCTCTGAGCAATGAAGGATTTGGGTAGACTGTCAGAACACCAGCACCCGCAATCTGAGGGCAGACACAAAGCAACAGCAAGCTAGCAGGGAGCTCAGAATCTGTCCAGGGCCCTGGGAAAGGAAGATGAAAGAGGCCATGGGGCAAACTGGAGATCTAAGCAAGGTAGATCTGAGGCCCACAACTGCAAGGCAGCTGTTAAACCATAAGGGAAACAGGAACACTGTTTGAGAACAGGAGACATCATGTTTTCCAAGACCAACAGAACACAAATGCATGCAAATTGGAGGAGAATGTGCTTCACAGAGGTCTATACTACTTCATTGGAATAACTCAAGACAGTTTGAGGGTGCTGGGGCTGCGTCCAAGTCCTTACCCTATTCACACAAGTGCTACTCTGAGCACAGCAGAAGGACTTGTAACCCATCGGTGCTCAACAGTATCACAGCTATGTTATGGCCTATCTAATCCTTCCTCTCTAATTGAGCGGGCTGGGCACAACATAAATCCAGTCCTACCTCTCAGTAACAAGATGCTTTTCCAACTGGCCTGATGGAGTACTTGGCCTGATGATGACTCTCACAGTCAGATGTGCAATCTACCCTCCGGCTCCCTGTTGGTTTGGACTCATTGCCTATATACTCTAATAGTCAAGACTGCAAGAGATAAAAGAGAGATTCCTGTTTGACTGTGTAAGACAGCATGTTACTGACAATAGGTAAGCCATGTCCTTGGCACCTGCTGCTGTCAGAACTGGCCCTTTCCACCGCACACGCTTGCCTGCAGTGCTCCTATATGGAAGAAGACAACTGTAAATGACACTAATTTATCTTTCAAGACACTTTAGGGCAGCTGGAAAAACATCACAAACGGATCTAACAAAGGGTGTAACCTCCCACTTGGTCAGGCTGCTTTGGAGTGTTGGTGTCACAACACTGAGGAACCTGTTTCGCTATTTGCTAATTTCCATGGCACATCTGAGTATCTTTGTTTAATCAGAACTAAGTCTAAAATGGACTATGGATTGTGTTACGAAAGCACAGAAGTATTTTTTAAATCCACAGCCCTGCCCTACGCCCCCATACCATTCTATCAAAACATACACGGGAAAATGTTTACAAGCTACAGTCTTCCAGCTAAGCTTAGTTTCCTGTATGTATTTCAAATGCAATGTCTCAAGAACACAGACATACAAAAATCTAAAAATGCAGGTGGGGACTGCACAGTGCTGAGCTTCAAATTTTAGATTTGAACCATGTTATCTTACCCATTGGCTTCAGTCTTTCAGTTTTCCCCACTACAGCTGGGTTAGAGGATGAAGTTCGGACTACAACTGAACAAAGGGGAATGCTGCCTTTTCTGTGTGTCAAGGTCCTCACAATTAAGGGGAACTCAGAATCACAGTTTAATTTGGCATTTTCAAAGCTGAGATTTCCTAATTTCAAAGACTGAGGTAAGTCTGTAAATTTCAAAATATCTAGCACATCATCAAAAACAAAAGAACAGAATAATCACCAGAAGAGAATCAAGTGCTTAAACTAGGACAAAGAAATAACTGATATGGATATTGGATTCACATGGCAAGGCTCCGGAAGCAAGAGGGCTAGAGGGATGGCTTCTTTGAGAATCTGCCAGAAGCTTCCCCTACATCCAAGAGATCCAGGGCCAGACAGTTCCAAGATGAACTCACCACTGGCCAAGGCTGAGCCCATCAGTGACTGTGACAGCTCCTCTGGGACAATGTGCTTGAAAGGGGGGATAAAAAACTGCGGAACAGCAGCAATAGAAAGGAGTTAGAATATGTGAGAAAAACAACTTTGCAGTCATCAAGGTCAGTGGAGAAGGAGGGGCAGGAGGTGCTCCAGGCATTGGAGCAGAAATTCCCCTGCAGCCCCCGGTGCAGTCCATGATGAGGCACAATGTGCCCCTGCAGCCCATGGAGGTCCATGGTGGAGCAAAGATCCACCTACAGCCCATGGAAGACACCACAGCAGTGCAAGTGGATTCCTGAAGACTACATCCCCTTGGGAGGCCCATGCTGGAGCAAACTCCTGGCGTGACCTGTGACCCCAGGGACAGAGAAGTCCACTCTGAAGCAGGTTTGCTGGCAGGACTCGTGACCCTGTGGGAGACCCACACTGGAGCAGCCAGTTCCTGAAGGGACTGCACCCTGTGGAGGGGACCCATGCTGGAGCAGCTTGTGAAAAACAGTTGCTTGTGGGAAGGACTAACCTTGGAGAAGTTCCTGGAGGGCTGTCTCCCATTGGGAGGACCCCATGCTGGAGTAAGGAAAGAGTGTGAGGAGTTCTCCCCCTAGGGAAGAAGGATTGGCAGAGACAACTTTCATGATGTGACCTCAGCCTGCATTCCTCATCCCCCTGTGTCACTGCAGGGAGGGGTTAGAGAAAATCAGGAGTGAAGAGAAACTCAAGAAGAAAGGAGGGGTGAGGAGGTGGTGTTTTTAAGACTTGGTTTTCTCTCTCATTATTCTACTTTGATTTGATAAATTACATTAATTTTCCCCAAGTTGTTTTCCCCAAACCCTGAGTTTGTTTTGCCCATGATGATAATTGTTGAGTGATCTCTCCCTGTCCTTATTGTGACTCAGGAGTAATATTTTCTCTCCCCTGTCCAGGTGAGGAGGGGTGTGATAGAGTAGCTTTGGTGGGACCCTACAGATCAGCCAGGGTCAGCACATCACACATGGAACTGGACTTTTCCTTATTTCACTCTCACAATCCTGTGGTAAACCATTTCCACTTCATCTTTGGTTTAATTAAGGAAAAATTTATTGAAAACTCTCATGCTCAGAATGAGAACATATTAATCTTTTGTTCTGAGTAATAAGGTGCAAAGAAATGTAGTCCTGGCAGGATACTAATTTTTGATGTTGTCAATTAAAAAACTTCTCCTGGTGTTTTGAATAGAAAAATCTCTCAGAAAGTGTTTTTATTGAAGCACCCAGTTCCAAGTCCTGGATTATTAGGTTAAGCTCCATCAGCAGAGAGACCAATATAAATGCTTTTCATACCATCTGCCTTGATGCCTTGACAAAAAAATAAAGAGGAGAAAATACAGAAGTCCAAAATTCTCTGATTTTAACCTGTTTCCCTTTAATATAAAGCTGAGAAATTCAGGTCCTAAAAATATAAAATGAAAAACATGTGATTGCTTTTTTCTTTTTATCTTTCCTCAAAACCTTACAGAACATCCCAAATCACCCGCTGTTTCCAGGACCTCATTTCTTTTTATATTTTGAAATCAGAAAAGCAGCTTTAAGTTAGTATAGGTGCTAGCAAATCATTGGCTCCACTCCCTTTTGCTGTTCTGAAGACAGCTTGTTACAGTGCCAGCATTTTACCTGGTGTTTATCGGGAGGCTCTATACAATTACCAGGATTTTGATTTTCCTGTTTAAAAACAAATTAGGGTGGTGTGCAGGGTCTTGCAATATTAGGCAGCAACTCCAACGGCTAATGATGGAGGACAGTGCCTCGGTGAGGGTGTTAGCAATCCATCTGGCCAATTAAAAGAGTAACTTAGGCAGAGTCCGATACTATTTCTCAATTATAGTGGCTGTGACATCAAGAGTTGCGAAGCAGCAAGACTTGGTGTGAAACAATCAAGTGAATCCACACAGAGAAAAATCAGGGAAGAGCTGCTGGAATCCCATAACAGAGAGGAAAGGGAAAATGCTATCTGCCAGAGATATACCTTGACTTACCAATATGAAAGAGGGCTGGACTTCAAAAAAACCAAACCAGCTCAGACATGAAACAAATGTTGATAAAGTCTATCTTCCTATAGATTTGCAATCAGAGCCTGTGAGCAGCAGACAAGAGGAGTACAATAGTCTTTGGTCTTCTCTCCCAGAACAAAGATAATGTTCTCAGTGAGCAGAAGACAGCCTGTGCTGTGGCTATTCTGTGCTGGCCAGCCAACTATCCTCCGCCAAACACGCTCATCTGATAAGTTCTCCTTGTTTTTTCCCTAAGCAGGGACACTACTCTTGAGTTTTTCTCCTTTCCTTAGATACCCATTCTGTAGAAAACAAATCATCTTTCCGACTCAGCTGAACCGTATCAGCATGCTGAACAGCTACGTATGGATGTGACAGACAGGCACAGGGACAGGCAGTCCCACAAACTCAGATGAAGTAACTCGGTAACCAGTACTCCAGAAATCTGAGGTGTTTAAAACCTGAAACTGGATTCAAACTTTCCATGCCCAAGGTAAAGAGAGACCAAGGTCTTGCTCTGTTTCTGCCTTCCCATTTGGACCTCCGTAAGGCCTGAACACAAACTCCTTTCTCTCATGGTCTATTTCTCATGACTGCAGAGGCAGGCCAGCAGGATTGCCCACTGCTTAACTTGGAGATGAATACTACACAGGACTACACATATTTCATATCACAGACTGTTTTAAAACTTTTTTTCTTGTTTATTCTTGTCTTGCAGCTTCGCAAGCATCTCACTTGAACTCAGAAGTAAACAAAAACATTTCTTCCTGTCCTTTCCCACCTGAGAGACGACTGCTGCCCTCACTTTGAGGAGGTTAGCACAACCCTTGTTTCTCATACCCGATCTCCCATGTCAGCTGTTGCTCCTTTCTCTCATCTTTCAGCCAGGACAGGAGAAGGAGTTAAAAATCTCGTGCTGTTTTCTGGCCAATACCTTCTAAAGTATGTCACCCCTCCCCACGCACACAGGAGTTGCACTGCCCTCTCCCTGGATGGTTCCACAAATCTGTTCTCTGAAGTTACAGAGATGGGAATGATTTTCCTCAACATGAAATACTGTATAAAGAGTGTGGGTGGGAAATATGCAGTGTAATGGAACTGAAACCCCATAAGGGAAATCAACACAGGCAGCTGCTGATACACTATTTACTTGGATAAATCATCCATTTTTCTCCCAGGCCAGATGACTTGAGGTATCACCTACCCAGGATGGCAAGTGCAAATATAAATAATAAATAAATCTAACTGAGGAAAAATTCTCACTGTAATGGGGTTTTGTAGAGAACTAAGTTTCAGTTAAACTTAATCCTTGCTGTCTTCTGTGTCTCCAGCAGCAGAAACATCTGGTCGGTTTTAGATTCCCCTTGGATTCCCAACTTCAAAGGGAGTTATAAAGAATAACAAATACATGTACTGGCACTGAAAAAAAAATTAGAGCAGCAGGAGAGAATGGTAAAATTGTCCTTATTTGACTGCTAGTGACAGGCGCCACAGGCAGAACTGTGAGAAAAAAATCTTAACGGCTCAGGCAAATAAGCTTTTTTTTTTTTTTTTTTTTTTAATGACTGGCTCTCTGTACTAATGACGCAGAAAATCTATGGGATCTGCCCCATAATGGCAAGAAGCACATGTGCCAACGAATATGCACGCAAGGGTATGCAGAAAATAAGATTTCAAATCAGATATGTACTAAATAATAGTCAGGAAACTAGGAACTAAATTTTGTTCCCAGCCTTTTCACTGATAGGGCCCTGTGTGTACTGCTGGTGAAATAATGCAGGTCCAAATTTTGGCTCCTTAAAGTCAGTAGGTCGTTGTAAAGTATGGCCAGAAACAATGACTGTCACATGCACTTTTCCAATCCTACTTCAAAACCTCCAGGAAGAGGGGTAGGTAAGCAAAGAAAGTAACAG
>VYZR01045557.1:0-11783 GCA_013400675.1 Oxylabes madagascariensis
CTGCGGGCGCAGCGGCTCTGCCTCGCCCGGTCGGCGGCGAGGCGGCGGGCCCGGGGCCGGCCGGGGCAGCGGCAGCATGCCGGCGGGCGAGGGGGACAAGAAGGAGGCGGCGTCGCCGCCGCCTCGCCCCGCCGCCCTGCTGCGGTGGGACGAGGTGCCCGAGGACTTCGTGGAGTGCTTCATCCTCTCGGGCTACCGGCGGCTGCACTGCTCGGCGCAGGAGTGCCTGGCCTCGGTGCTGCAGCCCACCAACGAGACCCTCAACTTCTGGACCCATTTCATCCCGCTGCTGCTCTTCCTCAGCCGCTTCGGGCGGCTGCTGCTGCTGCGGGGCGCCGGGGACGTGCCCTTCCACCACCCGGCCCTGCTGCCCCTCTGGTGCTACGCCTCGGGGGTGCTGCTCACCTTCGCCATGAGCTGCACGGCCCACCTCTTCAGCTGCCTCTCCCCGCGCCTCCGCGCCACCTTCTTCTACCTGGACTACGCCTCCATCAGCTACTACGGCTTCGCCAGCACCGTGGCCTACTCCTACTACCTGCTGCCCGGGCTGAGCCTGCTGGACGCGGGCGCCATGAGCCGCTACGTGCAGCAGCGGCTGGGCTGGCAGCTGGACTGCAGCCTGCCCATCGCGGCCTACCGCGTGCTGGTGCTGCCCGTGGCGCTGGCGCTGGCCGTGGGCTGCACGGCCGCCTGCTGCCGCAGCCGCGCCGCGTGCTGCGCCTACCCCTTCGCCGTGCGCACCTTCGTGTTCGCCATGCCGCTCAGCATGGCCTGCCCCATCATGCTGGAGAGCCTCCTCTTCGACCTCCGCGGCCGCAACCCCACGCTCTTCGTCTACTTCTACCGCCGCTACTTCTGGCTGCTGGTGGCCGCCTTCTTCAACGTCAGCAAGATCCCCGAGCGGATCCAGCCGGGGCTCTTCGACATCGTGGGGCACAGCCATCAGCTCTTCCACATCTTCACCTTCCTCAGCATCTACGACCAGGTGCACTACGTGGAGGACGGGCTGGCCGAGTTTCTCAAGGCGCCCCTGGCCGCCCCCACCTACCTGGGCACCGTGGGCTACATGCTGCTCCTGACCGTCTGCCTTGCCGTGGTCGTCAGGAGGTTCCTCAACGTTGCGGACCTTTGCAAGCAGGACTGACCGGGCCGGCGACCCTCGAGACAGCGACCGCCGTGCCAGTGACCCTTGGGCCGGAGACCCTTGGGCCGATGACCTTCGGACTGGTGACCCTCAGACCGGACCCACCATGTCCTGAAGAAGCTGTGAAACCTGGGGGAAACGCACCTGAGGAAGAGCCAGGTCCCTTTCGTGGAGGTTTGCTGGAGAAAATGATCATGGCAGAACTGCTCGTGCTCTTTAAGCTACTAGGTTACCAGGGGAAGCAAGCAAATGCTTACTGGTATGTTGCTGCTTAGAGTATAAGCTGAAATAATTTAGCTCTGCAACTAGGAAGAATGCATGAATGGTGAATGCCACTTACTAACAATTAGGTCTAAACTAGCTCTGTATATACATATATATTTATATATCTAGCTATGTATTTATTAGCTACATATATGTGTATATATATGTATACACCTGAAGACATTTGTGCAATGATTTCTCATAGACTTTTAATCAACTCCTATGTGAAATTTCCTAGCAGATTATGCACTGACATTTATCTTCCTCTCTGATATTGTAACAGGCCTTTGCAGCCACATACTGGATTTTAAATGCAAAAAAAATCAATAGCTATCTGTAGTTTCTAAGGTCTTGCAGCCTATTCAGCCAGGGAACAATAGATTTAAGAGAGAAGAAAAACAGCTGTGAATTATTACGGAATTACTAGTTGATGGAGATACTTTAATTAGACAGACAGTGAGTGGTTGGTATAGCCACTCGGGTACTAAATTAAAATAGAAGGATATGTAAAATAACCGAACCAAAAAGGGGTCAAACTGGTTTGGAACGGGGACAGAGGAAGAAGAAGGACACTGCATAATGGAATGGCTCTTCCCTCAGCACGTCAGGAACATCTGTTGTGCTAAGGGAGTTGCTAAGGGGCCCCTTTGTCTTCCTGGGTAAATCACCCCCAAATCAGTCCTCTCGAGTCATCAGATGCCAGACTTTCTATAAACCCCTGCCAAGCTTGGTGGGAGTTCTGTGGATGTAAAGAAAGTAACCGATGCATGAGATCTCATTCTGGATCTTTTTTAAAACTACATGGAACTAGTTTCTACTGCTCTTTAATTAGAGCACTGTCAGATTTAACATCCTAAAATTAGTTGCAGAATAAGATACTGCTGAATCTGAGTTCAACACCTAAAATCTGGCTCTGTAAGTACTGGATGTTGGCACTTTTTCGTCATTCCCCACTTTTTCCCATTCTGTTTAGCTGTGGCTGCAGCTGGATGTGTTGAGGTCCTCTTTCAGAAGCTTTGGGGGAGTTCAAAGACAAGAATTAGGGGGTATTTTCCAAAGCAGTATCTTTTCAGAGCAACCCAGGTATTATCCTTGTCACACGACAAAGAGCTAAGTACAGATTGAATTTACTCTCTAGATACATTTTTGTAAACCATGTGCAGATTTTAAGCAGATGCATTTTGCTTTCGTCTGACAGAATAAGTGCAATAACATTACACAAGGGGCTTACAAAACAAAGTTCAGGTGAGAAATTACTTGTGTAACCCATTGTCAAAAGAAGGGCGGTACTTCCTTAGGAAACCCTCGTGTGTCAGACTGCATAATAGTGTAGTAGCTGTTTTACTCAGCTCCTGTTGTAGAAGTGTATTTCTACTTGGGTCTTTGCCATATTCATGAACATGGCATCTGAATCCCAAGACAATGTTTTGAGTCCAGTCCTAATCTTCTGTAAGACAAAGTCCCCTTTGTTTAACATGGGAATATAGGAAGGACTGTAGCCAGGGATTATGAAGTCAAATCCTTAACATGGATCAGAGTCATCACAGGCCGAATAACTGATGTACCTTCTACCAATGTAACAGCTTTGTGGGAATTTCTCAATGGAAGTGCATAAGCTAAAAGAAAATTACACTCACTCAATTTAGCTTTTATCTCAACCCGTTTTAAGTATAATGGTTTGAATATATTAGATTCTTAGTGAACAATGAAAATGGCCTAACAAAAATATATATACTCTTTGCCAGGCACAATTCTGCTGGTATGTCATTTCTGGAAGTGTCAGATGTGGTCTTTTAAGGAGATTGACTAGAATTATCTGAAGTAGCAGTTCCCAAACTGTGGCCTCTTGAGTTATTGCTGTTGGGCCATAAAAAACTGCATGGCCATGTGTGAGTGGCTGTGTTCAGTTTTTATTTGCCAACCTGCATTAAAAGAAAATGGAAACTACTAAAATGAAGTATTTTACCTATTTTCATGAATTTTTTTTTGTCATAAACATAGCATTGCTTTCTTCAGCTGCCAACAAAGCAGAAAATTATCTGTACCACTGGGAGCGGAGGTTGGTTCACAACACTGGTATTCCTTGAAATGTGCTTTAATATTGTGAAAACCCTGAAAACTCACAAGAGAAAGCCAGTGGATCAAGACCTGCAACGATGTCATGCTATGAATTTCCACAACTGCATAAAGAGGCCAAAAATCTTTGAGATGGGCTGTATTCAAGTTAAAATAATAGAGGCATAGTAGTTAGAGCCCAATGACTCATCCGGACTAATTATGTAGAAAGGGTTTGCCTGGGAGATGGCACTAGCACGTCCAACCAGCAATTAAAAGCTAAGAAATAAATCAGAAAGGCCAGGGACAGCAAACCTCAGCACTAGAAGGCAGCTCAGAAACAAACAGTAAAAGCCAAATATAAAAGACCAGGCTTTCAAAGCATACTGTATAATGAATTAGATTTGTGCTTGTCAGTCACAATGTAGAGGACATCCCAAGAGGCAATGTCAAAAATGGCTGTTGCTAACTTGTAAAAATACATTTGATATTTGGAGTTAGGCCACACAGGGTCATCTATATATATCTCAACGACAGATAACAGTATAAAGTTTGGATTGCAACCAACTGCAATTTTACTGGAATCTTACTGCTGTTACAAGAGTTGCCTGTGAGCCCCAGTCACACTGAAGATTGGGTACCTGGCTCTGATATTACAAATATTGCTTCATTCAGAAGTTTCTGTTGGCAAATTGTTTAGGCATGTGTATGGGCCTGAGCACCTCATGGAATTATTTGTAAAAGCTGGTTGCAAGCACTGCTGTCTGAGCCACTGTAAGCAGGCTGCTGAATCTAGAGTGAATGGCTACAGGGAGGTGTGATTAGAATTTAAGAGTTCTAATTAATGGATTTTTGTTTGTCTGTTTTTTGTTTAAAAAAATGTGACTACAAATTAAAAAGGTACAGTTAAGTGTGGAGAATATCTAGGGAAATGTTACCTCAGTGTCTGTGTCTATTCAGTGAAGGGCATGTATGTAGATAATTGTTCCATTTGCTGTGTCCGATGGACAGAACAAATCTGAGATAAAAAGATTAAAATTGGAACAAGACATCTATAATTATAGTGCTTGAATTTGCTCACATAGAAGTGAGTCAGCATTTGTGTGACTTGTAAGGGTGCAGGATAACTTTCTGGTGTGAAAGCACATGACTGAAGAACATGTGTAAGCATGTCCAGGGCTCAGACAAGGGGTCTAACTTGCAGATTGATGCATAAGGAAATCCTAGAAAACTAACTTGCTTGCAGAAGTACTTGTCATAATGTTTTTATCACCTGCCAGAAGGTCTGCACTGTGGATTCCTCAGCTCATGTTTAAAACCAAAAAGGCTTTTCAGGCCTTTTGTAGTAGAATCTGTCTGGGGATGGGAGCCAAGGTGGGGACTGGAGCACAGGGGGTGGCCTGTAAATGCCTGGGTGTCTTTCTGTGTTTGGCCAGCAGTGACCTCCAGACTGACACACCTATGCTGATGTGAAGTGGCTGCTGCTGGGGCCACTTCCCTGAGTGCTTGTGACATAGACACCCCCCGTTGCATTCAGCACGTGCCTAGAACTGCAATCTACACTTGGCATGTATTCAGGAAGCCTGGCTTCTGGGCACTTCTGAGTAGGCTGTGAGCTTCAAGCTCATCTTCCATGTAAGATCGATAAACCTGATGTGTAATCATTACTCTGTTTTCTGTGGTGATACAGTATTTCTTCTGCAGTGTATTCATTTGAATGTCACTGTCCAGGATATCTGTGAAGCTCTGAGCAGCTTCATTAGCAAGACTGGAATCTACAGCCTGGAAACAAAGGGAAACAAAGGTTTCATCTGCATGCTGCACTTGTAGAAATGTAGCAGTTAAAAGTAGAAGTACGTTGGGGTTTTTTGCTAAAATGATTGTTCTGCTTAGTTGTCCAAGTGTTACGCTTATTATTTATTTCTTGAATCCAGCTACTTTGTCAAGTTTTTGTCAACAGTGCAACTACAGAAAATGACAGTATGAAAGTTTTACTTTGTGTTTAAGTAAACTCTCCGAGGCAGCACATTCATAGAGCATTTTTGCACTAAACTCAGTTGATTACCATCCACATGCCTTACAGAAGCAAGTCATACCTGTAGTAATTGCCCAGATTAAACTGCTTTTCATTGCCTATGAGAGTAAAAATGACCAAGTGGCTAGTAATAAGCTGAGGAGTCAGGCACTCCTGGGTTTTATCCTTGCTTTGCCACTACCTGTTCTGAAATCTAGGGCAAGTTGTTTAAACTGTGTTCATTTTGAATGAACTTTAATTCATGTGAAACACTGGAATTGTACCAGGGTTGAATTTGACCCTTTGTGTCTCAGTTTCCACATCTGTAAGATGGGGAGAATATACCTTACCTACCTCGCAGGGTTGCTCTGAAGACTAGCAAATGTTTGTAAAGCACTTAAAAATGCAAAGACCCTCCCAGGTGCTAAGAAGAAATATTACTGAACTCCAGCAGAGAGAATGTTATATTTTTCCTCATCTCATAGGGAGAGGAACACGAACGTTTCCAGATCATGAACTCTTGGGACAAACCCTTGTCATTGCCATACTCTGGGATGTTCACATCCTGTGTCTTGTGGAGCTGATGGCAAAATTTCCACTGGCTTCAAGTGGGGGGCAATCAAGACCCAGGCAGTGTTAAACAGAGTGACTAAATGCTTAAGGGTCAGGAGTAAAGAGAAAACATACATGACTTACATACGCTTTTCTTCAGAAATTCTCACTGGTAACTTGTACTGAGGAGCATTGTAACACCCACGAGGCCTCCTTGTTCATTTAGCCATGGATTGTATTCTAGTTACTATGAAACAATGGAGAAGGATTTCCCATCAATGTCTGTAAGACTATGATTATGTCTCAGTTGCCATTGGGAATTTTGAACTACATCAAACTGCTTCTTACCAGAGTAAAAAGAACTGAAATAAATGAAGCTTTTAAGAAAAAAAAAAAAAAAAAGTAATCGTTTGAGAATATAAAATTATACTGATCAAACTACTTTTCCTTTTTCCCTCCTGTTCTGCAAAACCAACAACATGGAGTTAATCCTATGATTGAGTGAAATCTGAACTTGGATCTTTTGACCACATAAATGTACTCTGTCAAGGAGCCCTGAATAATCATCCTGCTAACCCACTCTGCCCATCAGCTGGAAGGGCTGATATAAAAAGCACCACTGAGAAGAGGACCATATTTTTAAGAGCTTTTCTAACTGGCGGCAGTAGCTGAGGGGGGAAAAAAAGAAGACATCAAAGGGTTTGAGTGGTTTGTTAGTCAAGGCCTGTACCTTTAGAAATTCTCCCAATATCCAAGTATATTCCTAGCTTCTGTTAGACACCTCTGAGTCAGGGCTATCTAACCAACCCCCAAGTTACAGCTGAGACTTTACTCTCTTCTCCTCAGATGAGATGCAAGATGGTAGTGTCACGTGCACTGAAAGACACAGACCTCCATTCGAGACACTTTGTCTTGGAGCTGGGTGTGGAATAAAGTTTAATCATTTTCACATCTTGCTTAGACAGATGCTGCTTCATTCCACTGAATTCAGTAATAAATTATTGACCAAGACAAAGGAAGCAGGCTTTTGCTCGAAGTTGCCTGGAAGGAAACACCACCAGCAGACTTCTGCTTTCAGGGCAATTGCTTCCTGGGCTATACTCAGAACACGGAGGATTCTGAAGCAGGGCTTCGCTATTTCATGGGAATGCCTTAGGATTTGTGGTTGTAGCCGGGGGTTAATAGTACAGAGAAACAGTTTATAGCAAGTCAATTCTGTCTGCTAGAGGTTCAAGCACGCTTTAGTAGGAGGTATCATGTTTAAGGGGCTGTGCATGCAATGAACAAAAAGTGTGAATTTTGTGTGGTTCTGTTGGGAGGGTTTGAAAATTTACTCTTTGTACACTTTTGGATGCTGACTACTGTATATGTAATGACTATGCATTTTTAGCAAAAAAAATGATGTGATCTCTAAATAAAGTTGATTCTGAGTTCATTTTTGCAGAAATGCATTTATAAAGGTTTTTCTCATTTCTTAGTATAATTTACTGTGACACCAGTAGGATCAGAAATGTGTTGAATGTAGTTATCTTCAATCAGAGGCGATGCTAGCATGAGTACAAGAACGTTCAGTTCTTGTATAGGGGTGTTGGTATTTCTGAAAACGCTATTCTAGCAACAGTATCCTTGCCATTTTGTTGCCTTTTATATTTTAAAGCAATAAAATAGCATTCTTTGCCACTTTAGTTCTCTGCTAACTAATTAATGATAGACATCCCTGTTACATTAGGATCTAATACATTAATATGTATTAGATCAGTGTTCAGCCTACAGTGCTCACTGTATAGTAGCAATAGCAGTGTCAAGAATCACAGCAAAATATTGACTGCAAAATGAAGAGGTCTCTTTGGCATCAAGTAAAGTTTCCCATTTGGCAGAGTAGGATGGCAAAATACTGTTTTCAGTCCAAGTCAGGCACCAAAAAGCACTCAGTGAACTGCAATTACATAAAGTATCTGCCTTAAGCCTTTTCTGTCAAAATTCAGCAGGACAGGATGTATCCCAACATAATTGCAGGCTCCCCCTGATACTGTGAAAAGACTGAACAGAATGGAAAACTAGGATCTTGTAGCTGAGGTCTGCAGAATTCCTTCAAAAATCTAAACTTCTTGAGATTGTTATTTGCAGACTTTATACATCCTATTTGAAATGTGGCAATGACTTCAAGGATTTGATGATCCCAGCAAAAACCTCCATTGTCCTCTTGGAAGCAGATGCTTCAAGAGACTACATCCTGCAAATAAACAAATGCTTCCAAACAAGACTGCATCCTCCTATTAACACTTAAGGGCTTTCATAATGTTATCAGTAAACTGGATCTGACTGCTGGACATTAACATGCTGGAGGAAAATCACAAAACTGATGAAGCCAGTGAAGATGGCAAAAGACTGAGCAGAATGGTAGGCAACAAAAGTTGCAGTTGCTAGGACAGGTAATTTATTGAGGTCAGTACTTCAACCTTCAGCTGTGCTGGATCCATAGTTACTCTGATAATCTACTGGAAATCTGAAGCAATGTGTATTTTGTTACCATGACATCTCTTCTCTGACAAATGATTCTAGAAGTCAGGACTGTATTTGAGGAGGAACAAAGGAACATCTGACACACAAAAATTACCTTCAGATTTTATTCTCCCATCATAGGATCATGTAAGGTTGGCAGGATCTGCAAGTGGAGATGAAACTCATTAAAAATGATAAGCTGGTAAAAATGTAGAGCAAATCAGTATTAATGCTAAGGCTAAATCTTGGCTGCAGTGACAAGAGCCTTTGGGGCGGACACCACAGATGCACTTCCTGCCTCAGAAACCCTCTACTACAAGGCAGATTTCTTATCAGGAGTGGCAGTATGCTTCTGTTAGTAGGGAGCTGGAAATAGTTCTTTTGCCAGGGAGCACAGCCTTTGGGTACATGATGCATGCTTTACAGAAGCAGAACAACCATGTCACACAATCTTTCTGGAGAGTAAGCAATTTTATAGAGTTTTCTAATTTGAGTGTCTCCTGCCTCCAAGGTCTAATCCTTTTCTGTCCCTCCTGACTTATGAAACATGAAAATAGTTTTCTTTCATTTTTGGTGTTAAGTGTACTTTTCAATATTATGCTCTGTTTGCTAGAAAATGTCTATTCTCTCTCACTCTCCTCTGCTGTCCTGAGAAACTGGGCAATGCCACATGTACAAGAAAAAATCCTTGATTTTTTTTCCCCCCCTCTTTATATGCTGGGCTCTCCCCATCCACGGCCCTGGGGCTATGGAATTCAATCACTGGCACTCACTAGTGTTCCAAAATCTCAGCTTTTCTTTTTAGCAGCACTTGGAAAGACAACTAGGAAATGTCAGTGGGGTGGATAACAAGCAGCAGTATCTGTAGCCCTCAGAAAAAATACAAATAATGAACAAAAGGTAAACAGGTCCCTGGGGCGGCTTCTCTGATGCCTTTGTATACAGAGGCGGCATCTCTCATTATCTAAAATTTAGTGAAGCTCATAAGCACATGCTGAACTTTAATAGGACTATATGTTTATCTTTGTTCATTGGTGGGGTGAACTTTTCCTTGTGTTTAAATGTGCTATGGAAGCAGAGCCCTAATGAGCAGACAGTGCCAGGGGACTGCTGCCAGCAAGAGCCTGGCACACCAGATCCTGCCATCCAGCCCTAAGGCAGTGTCCTACACTCCAACACCCAAGACTCACATTCCCTCCTCAGCCGTAGCACTTTAAAGCACTTTTGTGGCATTGTCTGAAAAGTTTTAATTCACACCAAAGAACAAAATATATATGTATAGCTAGAAATGCACCAACTTTGTCATGAAATAAAGCTGCAGACTTTCCATTTGTACCAATTACAATATCAAAATATTGTTTCTTGTAGTGTAGTAGAAAATCATAGCTTGAAGAGAAATAGTTTGGAACAGTAAGTAACCAGAATCACTGAGCACTAAAAATACATATATTCATCAGCCAACATAGTTAAAAACAATATTTATTTCTGTAGAATATAGACTCAAACAGAGAAGCCAGATATTCTATGAAGAACACCTTTTTCCCTAGCAACAGAGCATGTTCCTTCAAGCTATAACTATTCTGCACCAACAGAAGCATGCAATCTCTTTTATTCTAAAGTTCAGATGTTCTTTGGACAATAAAAAAATAATTTGACTTAACTGTGTTCAGTAAAACACAGGGAACTGAGACTATTCAAGAATGGGAAACCTTCTCAAAATGCAATATTCAGGGTGTTAAATGAATATTATTTGAAGTCTCAGCTAGCTCTAGCACTTGGCAGCCCTATGACCTCAGAGGGAATATACAGCCACTGTATCTTCAGATCTGCTTCTAGTGAGATGACCATTATTCCAAAGAATATAGTGAATTGATATAATGAATGGCAAATAGTAGCTACCTTCATTGCAGTTAATCTGTAATGAGTATATTCTTGTATTCAGATATAAGGCTGAATTACATACATGAAAAAGTTGGTGGTGCCCTACATACTTTGGTTGAGGTCTTCAGCCGTTACCAAAAAGACATTTTAGAAGTCTTCCTTATTAAGGGGGAAAAAAAAAAAAAAAGTGGTAAAATTAACTTCACAGAGTTTAAAAGATGTATTGATTTTGACTTTGCTGGCAGATTCTTACATGGGTTTGCACAAAGCAAATGAACTGGTGGACTTACAAATATTACCAAGTGAAGTAATCACTGCTTTCTCTTCTGAAAGTCACAGTGACTTTCTCCAAGAAGAGTTACTGAAGACCCACAGTGAATCTGGCCCTCTCCCCTTTAAAGCACGTGTGGCTTGGAGTGCAAGTCCTCTGTGGAAAGTACTAGATGTTCCCCTAGCAGTTTCCAACACACTTCATTGATGCTTTTGAATAACTCCAAGGAATGTTATTCATTATCCAAATATGCACATAGCACTAACAAATAATTGTGATTTTCAGGCTCGGAATTGTCATGATTTCTAGTTTCAGTGTCAGGGCAACACTGACAGGTATGTCCTAGACATGAGTGACTTCCAACTTATTACTCAATACTCTGTTTCAAAAGCCATTTCAATCTCCCACTAACTCATGAATGAAACAATCTCAACAAGCAGGCTGGTAAATGAAGTCTCTAAGGTGACAACTTCCCATGTGCACTATAATAGGTCAGCAGTAGCACAGTTCCTTTCACAAGTGGATCCTGAGCTACATTCACAAACAAGCACCAGACTCAATTCTCTTCCCTTGGCATTTTGCCCAGAAGGCTCAAACAGGCTGGAGAATAAGTCTGACTTGTGAAAAGTTCTCTTCCCCTGCTATTCCCTAATCACATCCCTGTGTGCTGTACTGGCACAGGGGATGCAGCAGGAATGCAGTGTGGCACAGCACATCTCCGTGCTGCGCCAGTCCGTCCTGGCACAGAGCCACAGGATCCCACCAGGGCAGCTCCCACACACGAGTCAGAGCGCCTGAGAACCGGGCAGTGACAGCCCTGCCTGCCTGCTGTGCCAACTGAACCTCAGAATAAAGAGGTTCAGGCCTGCTGCTCAGAAGAAAGTTTTGCAACATTAGTCTGTGCCCAGCAGAGCTGTGGAGGACACTGAGGTCAACCAGCAGGAGTTTCCTAGACAAGATTTGGTCTTACTAGTTTTAAGACAGCAAACCTTCATTTTCCAACTCAGCCATCAATGATAAATGATATAGGGAATAGAAATTTTCAGTTTCCCTGAAGTTGCTGGATGGAGCTTAAAGACTAAAGGACACAGACACACACA
>VYZR01045617.1:5234-15432 GCA_013400675.1 Oxylabes madagascariensis
AAAAAGTATACATGGGAATGTACCACAGCTGGAAGTTGTTATGCAGGCCTTGGAAATGATTGTCAGGAGAATATCAGTTAAACAAGTGTATGGCGATAGCTAGGGCATAAAATAGATTCACTAAGGTTAGCTTCAGTATTGGTAACACAGAATTTTGTGTCTCAGGTGTCTAGAACCTTGGGCTTAAAATTTGTCATGTAGGTTTTGTGTTTGGGGTTTTTTTTGAGATCTAACATTATCTATTTTGATGTATATGCTAAAGAAGAATGTAGATATAACGAGATCCTCCAAAGATGTGACTGGAAAGATATCTAAAAAGACTAACATCAGCTGATGGGAGCCAATCTCCTAGGGTGTCTTTACCTGGTACCTCCCATCCGGATCCCATCAGGCTTCTCCAGATGGTGACTTAGAGTAGACTTAATCCATGTTTGCAGTCATCTCTGTTTCTCTCCATTGCCTAAAGTAGTGGCTTTAGGGAGACCAACTGTTTTAGGCTAGGCATAGCCTGGGTGAATACTCCTGCAGAGGAAAATGCAAGATGTTCCAGTTTTCCCCACTGGCCTCAAGACCAGCTCATCCACATCTTATAAAGATTTTATAAGATAGAAAAGGCACTCATATAGAAAATTCTTTTCACAGAGGCTAGTGGGAGATATTTCTGCTCAAAGTTTGAGCCTTAGCAATTGGAAAAATTTCTGGAAGAAAAAAAGATGTGAGTGTAATCATCATCAGTCATAGGATAGATCATATTAAGATTGATCATTAGTAGCTAGTATATAAAAAAATTTGTGAAAGAGGCAAATGTGACTCGAGGAGAAGTAGGACAATGAGTTTTCAGAGGGACAGTAGTTGCACAGGCCCAAATAGGACCATATCTGTAACATGATTGTACACCTCGGTTCAGGAACTCTGAACTCCTGCTAGAATAGAGGCAGAAAAGGGCAACTAGGCATGGTAAATGAAGAAACTCAAAATCGTTTCCTTGTTCCTGAACTGCTAAATCAAACTGAGATCCAAAAGAAAAAAGATCAAGCTGAGATATGTTTTCCCTGCAGACATACTTGAGAGTGAGAGAGATACAGAGAGAGAGAAGCAGTATTTGGGGCAATGCTGGCAAAAGAACCCTTGATGAGAAGTTGCCAAGTGTAAGTTCAGGCTAGTTAAATCAGAGTTTCTCCAAAGGACTGAGTTTCAAAGGCAGGCTTGAGAAAGAAGAATGGCAAAATTCCTAAGTCATTTCAGTGTATATATAAGCAGGATATTATGATGTGGCTGCCTCCAGGAGTGGAGGGCAGCACTTGATGACTCAGTCCTATGTTTCTGTCTGTCTTCTATTAATCCTTGGCTTTAAAAAAGCAACAAAAAGAAAATACTGTAGCTAGAAGCTAATCTGAAGCTAATTTTTTTTTGCATCAGTTATGTGAGCTATAAATGTAACAACAAAATAGCAAAAGGTTATGCTTGGCCAGGCTAAAAATATATTCCACAGTAAAAGCAAACTGTTGCTCAGTGGAAGCCATACAGTGATAATTACCAGTTTTTAATGCCCATGGAGAAAAAGAAAAGTGAGACCTGGGATACCTGTCAGCACAAGATACTCACACGTATTTATACATTTGTTATCTCCACCTTTGCCACACAAAGTGAAATTGTTTTCAGTTAGGTAATGCTAACTTCATCCTTCTTCTCAGACATGAGTTATAGAAACAGGAGGCCATAGCAAGCCATAAAAGTTTTGTTCTCTTTGGGTTTTATAAATATTATTATTCAAGTTTTCTGAATATACTAAATATGTAAATAAATATATAAATACATATATAATACTGAATATATAAAATTTCTGGACGGACTGCAGTGAATGAGCTCAGCTGTAGGGGAATGGCTGAGCACCACCAAAGGGGTTAGTGCACACACCCCAAGCTGCAGGTCTACAAGCTGCTCAGGTGAGCAGTTCTGCACTGAGATGGCCAAAGCTGGAGCCTTTCTGTTGCTAAAGCAGCCTGGTCTGCTCAGTCAGTGAGGAGTGACCTACTAGAGCCCCTCTTTACCCAGTGGCTGCTGGAGATAAACTTTACTGGTCCATGGCAGGTCCACATCAGAAGAGAGGCTTGTCTCGCTTCTTCAGGAGTCTGCTGGACACTTGCCAGAGACCTCAGTCCCATATTCTCTGATCCAGTAGAGACACTCAAGAACATGCTTAACTTTAAGCACGAGTGGCCCTATGACCATCAGTGGGATTGCTAATGTGCCTAAAGTTAAATATGTATCAAGTGCTGCGCTGGAATAGGACCAAGGGCTCAGAAACTTGCAGGATCAAGGTTTGGCCAAAGAACAGAGAATATAAAGGGAGACAAAAGCTGAGAGATACTGAGTTGCTCTCATGCCCTCTCGCGTCAGTCCTTCAAGGAAGCAAGCCCTGGAATAAACCCATTAATATGGTAAAAGGAATATTGCACAGAAAGCCGAAACACTGAAAGATCCTGGTAAACACTCATTTTGCAGCACACAATGTCTTTTGCTTTTTAGATGGCATTACATTTTAAAGCAGATATAGTGATGTCACTGCAGGAAAACATTGCAAAAACATTGCAGCAACAGGATTTCTTTCAACAGAGGCCTGGTTGACTCACTCTCACAGCTGCAGCAAAGTAGTCCAATGTGTTTCTGGAGAGCATTCTTGCTTGTGAAGTCTTTATTGGGACACGCTGACTGCAGTGAAATGCAGCCGCTTTTCATTTCTTGTGGCAGTCAGAAAGTTTCATTGAATATTTCTGAGCTCTCAATCTCTTCCAAAACACATGCTGAATTTCCTGGCTCTCTTCCTTAAAATCTGGTCTGGGTTTCTACCCCTGTCACCTCTCAAATTACTTTATGACTACATATATTTGAAAAAAAAAAAAAGCATTCTGACTTTTTCAAAATTGATTTTTAATTGTTTTTTCAGACTTTGTGAATTCTTATGTACACCCATTTTTATGGTTAAATTATCTGTATTCTGAACTTATCACTGGAGTTGAAAGATTTGTCCTTTTGCTATTAGTAATGCAACACTGCCAACTAGAGGCACTGGTAATGATCAAATTTTTGTCGTGTGGACCACATGGATAAACTTAAATGGGTTGCATACCTATAAATATTAAAAGTTCATATTTACACTAGAGTCCTCCCAAGTCTTTCAACTACAGTTGTACTTACATATCATTTCCTTCAGTATGTCATTTACTGAATCCAAGCACCACATCATATCATCCAGAGGCGCAAATAAAATCAAGTCAGATAGCAAATTACTTTGGGTTCCTCAAAGAGTTAGGGAGCCATTTTAGCAGCTTTTGGAATACACCTCCACAAGACATTGAGAGAATCAAAAAAAAATTAAAAATTGTAACTTTCACAGTGAAATAAATCCTAAATATTTTCTCAACTCACAATTTCAATCAGGCTTCATAATTCATTATTTCTAAAGAAATCATTGTCAATTCAGGTGGTCTAAAACACAATATTTGTGTAGGTTTTCAGCTCTGTAAGATGGCATACACTTTGAGGAAGGAGTTTGTCCACAGCTGAAGGAGCAATATTGAAAATAGAGAAAACATGTCCTTGACCAGAAAGCTCAGCCACCGCCTGTCCCCTGTGGTTCCCTGGCATGTCTGTGGTTGTTAATTCACTGCATGAGAGGGGCCAGTGCAGAGCTGTTGCTGTTTGTGCCCCGACACTGAGCGGGGCTGCCTGGGTCCAGCAGTGCTGCCCCTGCTGCTCCCTGCCATGCCCATGAGGGTCACGCACAGCAGCCACAGCTGCCCAGAACGCAGCACGAGGGAGCTGGAACCAAGAAGGAGAGGGACCTTCTGCAGGTCCTCATGCCAGCCCAGGTCCAGCAAAGCCTTGGGGAAAGATCCACGGGCACGGAGGGTGCTGTACCCCTCGTCTGGGCTGGCAGGGAGTGTCCTGGGGTGTGCCAGCAGCTTGGGAGGCCAGAGTGGCTTCCCAGGCTCCCTCTGGCATGGCTAGAACCACACTGTATGAGAAAGATCTGCTGGTAGAAGGGCAAGATCTGCCTGACATGGCTCTCACAGCATTAAATAAACAGTCCAGAACAGTTTGTACTTTTGGACTGAAGGAAGGCGCCAGCAACATCTAGTGCTGGTTTCCTTTTATTTACCAAAACACATTTATTCTGTAAATCTCAGCAAAATTCATGAAAAATAATAAATTGTTTTTTTCCCCTTACAGTCTTCAAAGCTTTGTATCTATAAAAAGTTCTGGGAAATCCAAGAAGCCTAGAGGGCAGGAAAATAATCTTGTTGAGAAGTGGGAGCCAATAGACAGTAGTGACTCACGGAGGCACAGAGCTGCAGAGCAGCTGAGAGTGAGGTGTCAATGAAGCCTGGAACCGAGTTTTCCAGGGGTTGTACCACAGGGCAATTTAAGGATGGAGGGGCCAGTTTTCGAAAAATGCAGAGAAAACCTTGGAGGGGTTGGAGGTGACAGTATTGGAATAAATTGAAGGCTTAGAAGTGAAAATATGGACGTTGGCCTGGGAAGCAGAGAGCACTGCTTGCAGCCAGTACAAACCACTGTAAAAACTAATTCAATAAATGCTTTTCCAAGTATATTATTATGCTTAAGTTCCACAACAATGTCTTCACAGGAATACAAAGTTCAAAAGGTGCAATGGTCGAACGAAAGCAAACAACTGGCACTCAGATAACACTGGAGTAGTTTGTTCACTTGAACAGTACCTAGAGCTCAGCTTTGACAGAAGGGGGTGGGGGGAAAGTACATCTGCTGTGAATCAGCTTGTAATACCAGAAGAACTATTTCCACAATTATGACTATTTTGAAAGACACACACGCAGAAACAAACCACCATGTCATATCTAGATTTCTTTAAATTACTTCATTGAAATGATCTAGAAATTGATTTTCGGCTGTCAGTCAAGACCTAAGCCCAATGGACATTTGCAGGGTTTTTCCACTTACTCCTTTTACTGTTTGGCAGTGAAAGCTAATACTCAGCACTCTAAGCCCCAAGAGTAGTTCTCTGCTCTGGTACCATGTGCTGCTTGAATGTGGACTGAGGTCCAGACTCAGTCCACACCAAATACGTGTGTTAGGAGCCAGAAGTACCTCTCATCCATGAAAATATGTGCTCTGCGAAGTTCTCTCATATTGTTTACTGTAAAATTTGTTTGGGAATTTGTGGTGGTGCATCTCCCCCCTCCAGGCCACACCATGACCTCTCTTTGTGATCTCCTAATTAGTTTTGTATTGATTTGCAGAGGCACATTGATCACATGTAAAAGTCTTTGGCATAATTGCCAATAGAGGTTGCAGGAATGACGCTGAATTGCAGCTGTCACAGGAGATGTAGTCTCATCCCTTGCTCACACAGGAGCTAAGGCAGAGCTGGACAGAGTAAGAACTTCATCAGCAACCTCATTTGTGCAGCATTCTGTTAAGTAAAATTTAAAAGACAGTTTCACTTTTCATAAATAGGCTACACATATGAATACTTATCTAGATCTGCTGCTGCATGACTCACACAAAAGCAGCAGTTTGGGATTCCAAGTGCCAGTTATTCTGCAACATCTTTGTCTCTCTAGAAGTCTGTCTTTTTCACATACTTTATTGCTGCCTTATTCTGCCCTACTTTTAGATACTTATTACATTTCCTAATTTTGACTTTGCTATAACTGTGTATACATTTAACCCATAGTTGCATCTCCAAAACTAATCTTTAGAGTGAAGGAGAAAAGTGGGAAGGCTTCCCACCACCATTACCCCAGAGAGTAAGTTGGCCAAGTTCAACGTGTGGGAGCACACTAGTTCAGCGAGTGAGTGCAGAAGCATGTGCTCTGCATCGCAGAGATTGAATGTTTGGCTGGTAACTGCTGCTGCACAGGTCAGTGGTTTGACTGCCAGGCAGCACAAGTGACTGGGATGGAGCTCTGGCTTCACACGCTGCTCAAGTGTGGATGCTGAACACACGCAGAAGAAATCAAGGACAGGCAGCTGGTAAGATCCACTTAGCAAGCAGTGACTGAATAGGAATACTGAAGGCATACAGCTTGGTTTTATAAATTATTACAGCCATTTTCTTTCAGCATTAAACCATAACAACATCTTTTTGACCAGGGCTGCCAATCTCTCTGGCAAAATTGACAAAGGTTGAAATTCTGACCTTCAGATATAGAGACAAATTGCTGAACGTGATCCTGCTAAAGGGAACTCGCAGGTAGCTCAGCACTAATTTTTTCAGCCCATTTGATTGAATGTCTACCCCCTTAGGCCTTACAATAATAAACCTGTGTCTTGAAAAACACAATACCTCAGAGCTTAAGAGCACAATAACTCAAAATTACTTCCATAATTTTGGAAAAATTCAATATTTCTAAGAAATGTAACCATACAGTCCATATAAACAAATACATGGGTGAAGAAGAAGCAGAAAAGGATTGCTTCTGATTCCCCTGCAAAAGCTATTCAAGAAGGAGGAAAAAGGTGATTCAGTTCATTCCTTCTTTGTTCAAAGGTGATGAATAAAGGACATTGCTTGTATTCATCAGGTTCAGTAAAATTATATCAAGCATCATGTCCAAAAAACCAGATTTTTTTAAACTACAACTCCCAGGACCAATAATCAGGTAGTTTAAAGCATAGTTTTTAAATAAATAATTTTATTTCCCTCTCAAAAAAAAAAAAAGTTTGTTTTATTTGTTAATTACACTTCTCTACACAAAGTGACCCTTGTTTCTTCCTATTAGGTTCATTCCTATCTTCAAGCACCAATGAACTCTGCCATTCTCTGAGAACAAAAGCACCTCCAGTTCCACCTTTCATCGGTGGTTTCTTTTTTCACTGGACATAAGCCAGAATCAAACTCTTTGAGGGGGGAAGTAGCAGACACAGACAAGCCACTATTTATTTCCAGTCATCATACAAGACACCTGATACAAGCCAAGATGAAGAGAAATGCAAGGATTCAGTGTATAAGCATGGGAACTTGCAAGAGAGAAAGTTGGAGGCATGGCAGAAAAGGAAGGGGGAGGGTGGAAACATATTATTTTGGTTTTCAGCTCAAAGGTTCCTCTCATTTTTTTCCCAGGTGAATGTGCTGTTGTTGCTACACAGAGACCTGGGCAGCTCAGGTGTTCTGTGCTTAAATCTCTGACTTTTAGCTAAAAAATTCCAGGAAAAGGACCTTCAATCAGGAGAATTGGTCGCTGCTGGTGAGCAAGTATTTCTCATTCTTAACTCTCCTTTAGTAAAGCAATAAGGTTTGGTTCACAAATGCCTTACAAGCCTAGTTATACAAAAAGACAAATGATAGATGCATAGAGATTTGCTAGCTAATGTTTGTTCTGGCAGGGAATTGAAGACAATCTATGTCATGCTGGCTGTCCTTTTTTTCTCTGAATCAATTAAATAATATTGGATCATGTAGCATCAAAAATACAGAATATTAAATTTAAACTGCTTCCAAAGTCCTCTTGATTTTCAATGGGATAATAATCAATTATTAAGCTTCAGATGATTATACCTGTGATTTAAAGAGATTAACACTTTGATTTTTTTGTGAATACATCGTGAAAGACTACTTCTTACTACAAAATGACAATTCTTTTTTTTTTTCCTAGCTTTTGCATATTTTAACGTACAACTTTTTTTCCAGCCACCTCAATAGAATGGATTTCTCTAATCAAGATTGCCAGTTATTAGAAATGGAGTTTTAATTTGTTCACAAGAAATTTAACAGCTAACAGTGACTCTATGATGTGAAAAGATTCATTAAAACAGTACTTTTCATGCCTCTTGGTCCTAAAAAGTATGATGGATTTTCTTTTGCCAGTGCTCAGGGTTGTAATTCCATACTAATATCAATTTTAAATGCAAGTTAGAGATTTTCTTTACAGTACAGGCACAAATATCTTGGGGGATTCTTTTTTTTTTCTTTTTGGCAGAGTGGGAGTGGAGAGTCATTGTTATTACTGTTCATTTGGTTTTGGGGTTTTTTTATTTAAGTTGAAGTAATTTCTCAGCAGAGCATCCTGGTAGCTCCTAAAGCTCAGCCTCTGAAAAGTGGAATCTCCAGTGAGATGACTGAGCGGTATCCTGGCCTACATTACATTTTTTAACTCAGTTGAAACCATCTGATATCCACCTGAATATCAGATCTTTAATGCCTGTAAGTGATTGTACTGGCAGAAAGTAGACTTATCAATTAAAACAATTTGGCTTTGTAATGCTTTTCCTCAACTCTTGCTTTTGTTCTCTGACTTTTATCAAGGTCAGAAGTTACTGAATTTCTTATAAAGATCTTGGTCAGGAAGAGAATTCTGAACCAGTCAGAAATGCAGATGAATTGGTTTATTCAGAAGGAGTTGAGCTGAAATTCAGTGTAAAAGATGCAATGAAGAATGGGGAAATTTTTAAGCAAAGACTTAAAAAATTACTGCAATTCCAACATTTTGGATGGATTTTACAATTTGAAGAGTATTATACTTGGGGCAAATACTTGCCAATCTTCCTACTTAATTAAGAAGGATATCATGAAACATCTTTTGACAGAGAAGCTCCAACATAAAAAGAAATAAGGATTCCATGCTGTTACATTTCACTGAAGTCAAAAAACTTGGAGCAGTGTCTTGAAATTGTTGTGATCCAGTATTACAACATTGTACTAGTACATGAAAATCCCATGAGAACAGTACCCTGCAGCCTAATTTTGACTGCTGAAAGTAGCATTGCACAGTGAAATAAACACCTCCAGTTTACATTTTTCTCACAAAGACAAGCATTTCTAGAAATAACCAAAAGTACAGATTGTTGGGATGCCACTAACATATTGATCTACATGGCATCAGGTGACAAATCCATGTGACTAAAGCTGTTTCTTTGTTTTCCAGTTTCCTTGCACTGGAAGGGAAGTAATGCTTCATTCTACATTGGCCTTGTCCCTCCTCCTAATTGCAGTCACTTCCAACCTTGCCATGGCAATTAAAAAGGAAAAACGAGCCCCTCAGACACTGTCCAGAGGTACTGTAAGTTCACTGAATATCGTTACCTCCTTACCTCACCCTATAGACCAGCAAATATTTTTATTTTGAATGTACGTGTATAGAATATGTATCTATATGTATGTACACACATATATATTTATAAAACATACATAGAGTGCACATACATACTTACTGAGGTGTGTTTTCTTTAGTGTTAAGTGATGCTCTAATCAGTATACGTTCTTATTTCACATCATCAGTTTATTCTTAAGGATATGACTGAAGGACTCATATAACCTGCANACATCAGTTGCTATGGGACAGATTTTCTACAGACTCATTTTTGTACGCAGAACAGCTTCAGACACTGGTGGGGTTTCCTGCATGACTTTTTTTTTCTTTTCATCAGATATCCACTTGCAAAGCATGATTGTGTGTAATTCACTTCCCTGTGATGCATAACTTTCAACCTGGATGTTAAATAAAGACCCTGATTTAATTGATATCCGATCAATCCTTAGGAATACAAGCAGAAAAATAGCTTAGCAAGCTCTTTTTCACTTCCCTATGTTTCTTCTCCTTTTGAGACTACTCAACAAAATAAAAAATATACGCCTCCCTTCCTAACCTTTTCTGCAGCCAGTGCAAAGCCTGCAGATCCCACAGCTCACCTCTGAAGTTTTCCCTGTCCTGGCAAAGTTGCACATCTCTCAGAGGTTCCATCTGAGCCTAATTGCTCAGAGGCCAGTTGACAAAATTATGCACCACCTGGACTAGTCCAAGAGAAATTTCAAAACACTTTTTGTAAGCCGTACCCCTGGGGAAAGGTTATAATCGATCTGGGATGTATTGCCTAGTTTGCCTAGATCAGGATTTATTTTCTGCCACTAAGCCTAAATGGACAAAAAAGATAACAAAATCTTTTATGTTATGTCAGTTTTGGGAAAAAAACCAACCAACCAACTAACCAAACAAACAAACAAACAAAAAAAAAAACCCCAAACAAGCAAACTACAAAGCAGACACAGAAAATAGATGTAACTTTTCTAATTCTGATTTCAGGCCTATTGGGATGCCTTGAGCACTTTACCTGTAATTTTCACAGACCAAAGGGAAATGCTTAAACATGCTGCAAAACACCCCTCACTGACTCCTGTGCGCAGTTACCTGCACCAGGAGCTGACAGCAGCCAGGGT
>VYZR01045625.1:17084-27956 GCA_013400675.1 Oxylabes madagascariensis
TCATCACCTAAGTTCACCAGCTAGCCAGCCTTTTAGTATTGGATTCCCTTTAAAACAAGACATCAAAATCAGTGAAGAAAGTTGCAATGATTGTTGCTAGAATTTCCCAATTTAAAAACAAAGAATGCAGAGTTCTACAAAACAGAGTAGGACAGAAGACAGGCTGGCTGCCTTTCTTTCAATGCTTATCCTGAAGCCTCTATATCAGCTAGAGAAGCTGCAAACCCTTTGGGAGCCAGGATGTCTCTTGCTAATGTCTGTAAAGTCCTTGTCACATTTTCAACTCTGTGTTACTATTAAAGCCAAGTTGTAGATTCTAATGCTGTACCAAAAATGAAATGTGTATTAAAAGGAACAATATTGTGCAGCTCAAGCACAGTGCCTCTCCTGCTTCACCCCATTGAGACAGCGTGTCCTTGTGCCTTATTTGTACAGCATGGAAGAACCCTGATCTGCAGGTGGGCAGTCCTTGCAATTGCACACATTGCACAGAAAAGCGTTTACTGAATATTTTTCACAGGAAACAAACAGGGAAGCCCTAAAAACCTGTTGTACTCAGCTGAGAGATAGATGAAGATATGCAGTATGAATTTATTTTTGTTAACAGTCAGAGAAATAATGCTAGTTATTTTAACTCACCCTTGGAGTTACTGCTCTGAAGGAATGTGCTAAATGCTATGCATTTCTCATGTGTCTATTTGAATATGAAGATTCAACAGCATGAGGCTACATCTGTTCCAAAAAAAAAGATCAGTGCTTGGCATCTTGATGCGAGCTGTGTACAATTCATTTGATTCCTTGCAATGCAGCTAAGATCTACATTTTTAATATTGGCTAGCAGTGCCTCCAGTTTTGGGTTGTTAGCCTAAATTGCCTTGCAGATGTTGGATGTTCTGGGAGTGAGTACTCTGTGCTGCTTTGAAAAGCCTTAAATGAAAAATCCAATATTATTTTGGGAGGCACTCAAGAATTATCAATTGCATAAATACATGAATATTTCAAGTGCTCCTGAAGAGAATAGTGCTTGAAAACATCATGCAATAATATTCTGAGATGCTGTAGAGCTTACTTCTCATTATATCTCTTTGATCATTGATTAAATATTATTCACTACTTCTTCTACAATTCATGAGAGGCTCTACAAGACTTTAAAATATCTTGAATTTGGAGTTGCTTAGTCAGGTCAGAAGCCTTGTTGCTCAGTTTGAATATTTATCAAATTCAGATTTTTTTCAAAGGCAAAAACACAACACAGTATTTTTTTCAGAGCCTAAAATTGTGCAAGTCATTCCAATACCTTTAGATAATGACACTAAAATAGTCTAAACAAGTGCTATAAGCAGTTTTTAGTATCACATAGAATTAAATTAGAGTGTATGCAGAAATGACTTCGTTTGAACCTGAAAACCTCACTTAATAAACAAACAAACAAAAAATCAAACTCCCTAAGAGTTCCAATTTAACACAAAAAAACCCAAACAAACAGAGCAACAAATACTGACAAATACTGTATCCATATCAAGCTATAGTTTTCATAACTAGCTTAATTTTGGAGCTGCAAGAGATGCAATAACCAACTAGTCCAATATCTGAGACTTTCACTGTTCAGCTACATTCATTTCACCCAGCAGAAATGTACATATCCAAAAATGGCGTGTCTAAGCTGGCTAGCTATTCTGCCTCCCTAGTCACTGCAATGAGAGACTGGTACATCCAGAGGTGTCAGAGAGGATGTACTGAAAAGGCCTTTGGAGGTGCTACAGCTGGAGATAAACGTCACCCTAGATTTGATAAAAAATGGAGTATAATTCAACTTTTAAACACAAGCAGCCACTTGGGAAGATCTGCATTTCTTTTACTTATCTTACTGTTATCTGACTGTTTTGTTAGGTTTGTTCTGCACGTGGATATTTGCACCTGTAAAATCTGTGCTGCTGAACTGACCCCAACATGTACAAGTCTTGACACTTTTGGAAGTTGTTTGTGTTCAAATGTTTATAAAACAGGAGTTTCAAAGCTGTATCACAGAGAATTTGTGGAAGTAAGATTTTATCCAGCACATGCGAGGAATTGCTTCATAAATGCTTAAATATGTAAAAAGGACTGTGTGACTTCTCTGATGAACAACTCAACAGCACAGCTTGACTTTCAAATATTCATAATCAATTCATTAAATAAAGAATGAATGGAGGAAAATTATGATCACAGATATTCCACAAACAGAAAAGAAAGCAAAATGACAGTTCTTATGTGTCCTCTGAATATTTTCATGAGGAAACTATATTAATATTTAATGCATGTATTACCTTTTTCAGCCAGCTCTAATTTAAGTGAATTTCATTCTCTGTGAAATGTCTGCTAATAGAATACTAATGCTACTAATAGTTGCTTGCCATACTCGGAGAGGCGGGAGTTAATATTACCAACGTCTGTGTCTAAAGATGTTATTCTTAACACTGAATTAGAGAATGCTGTAACCATGTAAATTTATAAACTAGCACAATAGAAATGGAAGCAGTGTGTCAGAGAGCTATTTAATCTATCTACATAAATACATAACCTCACAGATGGCAAACAACCCCAGATTTGAGAAACAGACTGTGAGCAATACTGATACTAGAGAAAAGCATGTCTCTCAAATGGCAAAAGCTGGGGTGTCTAACAGCAAAGTCAATACACCATGTTTCTAATTAGCCTGAATTGCCAAAGACCTGCCTTGAACTGCCAGCTTCTCTTCCCAGGTCTGTGATCCTCTCTGGAGGAAGGCACTCTTCCCTCCCTCGGGACACTCCAGGCTGTGTTCTCCATGGCTGCTGAGCAACACTGCCAAGACTCTCCAGCCTGCTGAGCAGAGCAGGGGACCCTTCCCCAGCGTGGGCTATTCCTGAAGACACCCAGACTCCTTTCAGGGCTGGCACTCTTGAGGCCTTGCTGACTCACAGGCTTCCAGGAGTGATGGTAGAACAGGACCCTAGAAGCTTCAGTGCTATCAACTATGTGCAACTCCCTCCCTCCCCATGCAGCAGTGAGGCTCTCCTAGCTCCAACTGGATTTCTACTGGTAGGTTCAGTCCTTGAACTGGGAAGGAAAATCACAGTATGGCTGACCAACACCACAAAGTTGCCAGAATCTGCTTTAAAGCACAGAAAGGGGGTTTTGCAGTTGACGTGATCTGTTCTCCCAACCTTGTGCATTTCAGGGGGTGTATGGACTCAGGATGATACTAAATTTGGATTCCTTCATGTGGGAGAATATCTTACAAAAGCAATAATCCCATCTCAGAGGCAAGCATAAATGTTGCCTACATCTTGAATACTGGAGGATTTCAACATTTTCTTCCTTTTTACTTCACTCTAATGCTATTCAAGCATGGGAATGTAAGAAGACAATGCAGGGAAGGTTAATCCTGGTGCCTGATTATCAGACGGGATGACAGTACTAGGCTTTCCTTTTGCTGCTATGTACAACTGATCCTAAATCTGAAAAAGAACCAAATTAGATACTGAGCCACTTTTGTTTACATCAGGTTAGATTTACAGGAGGCACCTGTACAAATTCCAGAGAACTTTAGGAGATCCTCAAGGTGTTTCCTCTCTTCCTCAGTCTAAACACTAGAAAACTGCTTTAGAATTGAGAGGCGTATTTATAGTGTTGCCCTGTTTAAGTACACGCACTTTACCTAGACCAGGCCATATCCAGATACAAATATGAAACGTACTGAGAAAGTAAGTTACTAAAGTATTGTTTTGTTTTTCAGACTTCCTTATGGGAGGAACTTCCTGTGCATGGGCCAGTTCCCACATCAGAGCATGACCACTCTGCCATGTAATAGGAAAGGTGGGCCTGGAGTGTCACTACAAATACAAGAGCTGAGACTGTTCAGCCTGAGAAGAGGAGTCTCAAGTGATCTTTGCATATCTATAGGTAAAGGGATGGAGAGATGGTGCAAAGGAGGAACTGGGCTTTTTCAATGGCAGCCACTGTCCATCTGGCCCAGGGTGGCCCTTCTTCATCAGGAACTTGGACCAGATGACCTCTGCAGATCCCTGCTAACACTAACTGCTCTGTGAGTGTGTGGTGCTGGCACAACAATCAGCAGAACTAGGATTGCCTGAAAGAGGCATGAGCAAACACAGAAATATGAATCCCACTGCCAGACATGGTTTGTCTCTGCAGCTTGGGGAGCTCTCAACATTGGGGCTGAGCTGCTGTCCACACCTGCCTGTCACCTTGGCAGGCCTTGCTTCCCCTGAGTAGACCCAAACATTGGTGTTAAGAGTATGGGGGTCCACATCTGACCCAGCAAGAGCAGTTGAGCATAGGGTGAGCCTGCTTGGGGACAACCATCGCCTCCCACTGCCTTCTGCCTCTTAGAGGGATGCAAAGATGGAAATCTCACGGAGATTTAGATGGGGAAATGCTGGCAAGAGGGAGGTGGCTCTTTAGTACTTCCCAAAGGCTTCCTCTGAGCAGCATTCTCTCATCAGAGGTCCCAGGCTATGCCAGGCATCAAGGTGGCCCTTTCTCTCCTTCCCCAGCACTCTAGGGAAGCAGATGGTGGGATGTTTACAAGTAGCTTGCTGGTACCTAGAGGAAGATCCAGCCCTCACAGGGCTTTTGGCAAAATCCATCCTTAGACCAGCATCTGGCAAAGCTCTGACCCTCACCTGCAATGTGATGGGAGTGGGCTCTTGTGAGACTCAGGTTATTTGAGCCACGTGGCACTAGGATCTATTTTATGTGTTTTATCCTGCCTCCCCACCAGTATCACCTGTGCTGCTGGCACAGCATGACTCAGGCTGGTGCTGCAGCTGTATTGCAGGGCAGTGTCAGCTCTTTCCCTGTGCTGTGGGGAGGCAGCAGCTTTGCTCCTGCTCTCTGTGTTCCCTTGCTGGTCGCACTCTGGAGCACGTCTGGTTTTCAAGAGGTAAAATCCTGTCTTCGCGGTGTTACGTTGTCGTGGAATTCTTCCAAACAGTGTATGGGTTTTTATTGTTTTGCTTTGTTTTGTTTTTAATAATTACACAGGTAAATGCCCTAAAATTATTCCTTAGCCTGTTTTGGGGAGCTGCTTGTGACAAATAGGTAGAACTTTTATTTATAAACCATGCACGTANCTTGTGAGACTCAGGTTATTTGAGCCACGTGGCACTAGGATCTGTTTTATGTGTTTTATCCTGCCTCCCCACCAGTATCACCTGTGCTGCTGGCACAGCATGACTCAGGCTGGTGCTGCAGCTGTATTGCAGGGCAGTGTCAGCTCTTTCCCCATGACTGAGTGGCAGTCCGTGCCTGGGTCAGAGGGGTTTTTGGAGCCTGAATCAGTAATGGATCCTTACTGCAAGATGGGTGCTTACTGGCTTTGATCTGCTGCTTCTTGATTTTATCCCAGCTCCTTGATGGAATTTGTCACATGTAAGTGAGCCCCACTAATTCATCCTGGCCATACACAATGGATGCTGGTGGGGGAAGGAGCCCAAACGTGGCTGGGTATCAGTAACAGATACCCAGGCAGCAGTGTGGGCAGCTGGCTGCTTGTGAGGGATTAATAGCAATAGCTGCAAGGAGATCTGAGGGCTTGTCATACTCATAGCTGTAGGAAAGGCAAGGCTTTCTCCACAGTGCTTTGGTGGATGACACAGAGCACTTCATAGTGTTAGGGCATTGCCCATAAGATCTGAGCCTTTCTCTCTTCTCTTCTGGAGCACGTAAAGTGCTCCGCTGAGAGCAGGAAAACAAATTAGGTCATTGACCTTTCCCATGACCTTGACACAAATTCCAGTTTCCATTGACCAGCAGAGTGCCTACTTGAATGGGACCTGTCCTATCCCCTTTCTCACCATGCCTCACTCATTTCAAAGTGGCAGAAAAAGAATAGAAAATCAAAGTTCAGATATAAAGAAAGATTTTTAATAGCAGAACCCTTTTGGGGCCTCCCTGTCTTCCTAATTTAAGGAAACTAAGTTACTTCATTCTAATTCTGATATTTAGCAATGCTGACAGCTCTAATACATTGTAGATGCCTCAGATCATATTGTTAAACTAGCTCACTTTTACAATATTATCTGAAAAAGACAGATGCTATAAATTGTGAGGCTGATAGGTAATGACAATTGCAGCTGCATTTAAATGCAAAGTGTATTTCTTTTCTTCTTGTGCTGCACTCTCTAGTCAGAGAGCACGCAAACATTTTCACAGCAAGGACTGTATCTTAACAGCTTGTTTTATGGGCCACCTCTTGTGTCATGGGAGACCAACACAGATCACTTCTCCTCCCTGTTGGTTAAGTACCAGCAGTACAACAGTACAGTTGTTTATATCAAGTTCTTAATAATAAAAAAATGCATTCAAGTACGTCTTTTAAAGTATATGGCTGTGCATGTAAACAAGCATTCAAGTATGGCCACAGCTTTATAATAATTTAGACCGGGCCTGCAAGATCCAGAGCACAAGCAGCTATGCAGGCAGCAGCTTTTTGGAAACTGTAAGTCTTCTGCAACTGAGATATCTCCTGCACGCTCCCTGACTAGCTCTACTTCTAGGCTGGGAATAGAAAAATGTTTAGAGGCGTTTTCCCAGGAGTAGGTATAAAGCCAGTGCTAACGAGGGGATAAAACCTCTTTAGTTCCACTCCTTCCCCAATGAATCCATGATTTTGTAGGTTTCCCCAGACATCATAACAATGATTACTGCTTCACCAGGAAGGGAGCGTGAAAGGAAGTGTGGTGTAAGACACACTAATTGCTGGGGAAAAAAAAAAATTGTAGCTAATCATGATGCAGTTTAATCAACAGAGGAGTTGGGTCCAATCCCATGTGCATAGCCACACCTTTCAACACACTTTAGGCTACTAGTTGGTTTTGGATCACAATTTAAATGTGTGTGACAACCAAGAAAAAGTGTTTGCCAAAGCATTCATCACAAGCCTAATTTGGTCTCCTGTAAGTCAATAATGAATTCTTGAATTTCTGTCAAATGAAGCAAAGTTAAGCCAATGCTAAACAGTTTTTAAAAACTCACCCAAAAATCTTACCTAGCAATTCAATTCCTGTTAAGGATCTGCTTGTACAAATTCACAAGTGATGCAGATACACAGTCCTAGCATGGGACTGCTCTCTCCGCACAAACAGGATGGAGTGGTTTATGAGCAGTTAGCAAAACTGACACATCCCTGATCCCTTTACAATTAGGTATTTGATCTCTTTGCATGAGGAATTCCAGTGTGTGCTCAGCAGAGGTATAAGCCATTGCCCACATATTTTTGCAGAGGGAAAGAGGGTTAGAATAAACATTTTTTGTTGTTAAGTGCCATTTCTTGTTTATGAAGACATCTTTGTCCTCCAGCTATGCAACCTTAAAGACAAAAGAAGGTTCTAGTTCACAGAAAAGCTATATGATTTGTTTAAGACTATCCTGAAAGTTACTCAGTATTTTGTTCTAAATAATTATGCCAGCTGCAAGCTATTAAGATTAAATATGAGATCCTATCCTAAGAAGGCGGCTAGTCTCCCACAAAGAGAGATGTGCCAAAATCTACATCAGCTCAAACAGGGATTTTAGTTTTGCTCTTCAATTTTTATAAGGAAAGTGTTCATATACAGTCCTGGCAGAAAGACAAATGGGTGAGGAAGGTTGATACGTGCATGATCTGTCATGGGAATTTCAGATGAACTGCATGATTTATCTTTTTTTTTTAAGTAACAGGAAAGAAAAAAAATTGATTAGGAGGATGTTGGAAATCAGACAAGCAACTTTTTACAGAAGGGTTGACGACTTTTCTAAATTACTTCAGTAGAAATCATCATAGCTATTAATATTCAATAGCTAAGTGAGAGATCTTCAGCAATAAATAGAGAAAACAGAAGGAGGCACTTGTGTATTTAAAGCAGAAATTACTTATCTGTCTGTAAGGTGTNAGCCCCTGGAAGGTAGAGCCCCATGCTGGAGCAGGGGCATGACTGAGAGGAGGCTGTGAACCCATGAAAGGCTTGTACAGGCTCCTGGCAGGGACCTGCAGAGCCATGGAGAGAGGGCCCACACGGGAGCAGGTTTCCTGGTAGGAATTCCTGTGGGGGTCCTAGGCTGGAGTAGACTGTACCTGAAGGACTGGACCCTGTGGAAGAGTGATCCACATTGGAGCAGTTTGTGGAGAACTGTTGCCCATGGGATTGACTCATACTGGAAAAGTTCATGGAAAACTATCTCCTGTGGGAGGGAGCCCATGCTGGAGCAGGGACTCTTCTCCTGCACAGCAGGAGGAACAACAGGCAGTGAACAGACCATAACCTCCATTCTCTGTCTCCCTCTGCCATCGGGGGAGGAGGCAGAGCTCGGGAAGGAGGTAGGGGTGGGGGGAAGGTGATTTTAAGATTTATTTTACTACTCACTATCTTGCCCTGATTTTGTTAGTAATAGATTCAGTTATTATCCCCAATTTTGGTCTGTTTTGCCCCTGAGAGTATTTGGTGAGTGATCTCTTCCGGTCCTTAACTCATGAACCTTTGTCATATTTTCTCTCCCCTGTCTAGCTGAGAAGGGCAGTGGTAGAGTGGCTTTGGTGGGTGTCTGGCATCCAGACATGGTCAACCCACTATAGCAATATTCTCACACTTATATGAGTTCCAAAGTAATGGGGTTTGCCCAGTTGTAGTTCTTAAAGAATTTTTTTTCCAGAGAAGGTAAGTTATACATGATCAAACCCCAAATGTTATGTGATAAATGCAAAAAGTGATCCAGCTACTATTCCTATATATTTAATCAATGATCTGACAAATAGGGCCTATCATTGATATTACTATGGCTCAAAATATTTAAGACTTTTGAATACTTGAGATCACTAAGAGAAGAAATTTCTTCTACTTTAGCTACAATATAATGAAAACTCTCTTGAGCCTGTAGAATTTTTGCCAGAGAACACATTTTCTAATGAGTTTAAAACAGCCATATAAGAANCAAGTGATGCAGATACACAGTCCTAGCATGGGACTGCTCTCTCCGCACAAACAGGATGGAGTGGTTTATGAGCAGTTAGCAAAACTGACACATCCCTGATCCCTTTACAATTAGGTATTTGATCTCTTTGCATGAGGAATTCCAGTGTGTGCTCAGCAGAGGTATAAGCCATTGCCCACATATTTTTGCAGAGGGAAAGAGGGTTAGAATAAACATTTTTTGTTGTTAAGTGCCATTTCTTGTTTATGAAGACATCTTTGTCCTCCAGCTATGCAACCTTAAAGACAAAAGAAGGTTCTAGTTCACAGAAAAGCTATATGATTTGTTTAAGACTATCCTGAAAGTTACTCAGTATTTTGTTCTAAATAATTATGCCAGCTGCAAGCTATTAAGATTAAATATGAGATCCTATCCTAAGAAGGCGGCTAGTCTCCCACAAAGAGAGATGTGCCAAAATCTACATCAGCTCAAACAGGGATTTTAGTTTTGCTCTTCAATTTTTATAAGGAAAGTGTTCATATACAGTCCTGGCAGAAAGACAAATGGGTGAGGAAGGTTGATACGTGCATGATCTGTCATGGGAATTTCAGATGAACTGCATGATTTATCTTTTTTTTTTAAGTAACAGGAAAGAAAAAAAATTGATTAGGAGGATGTTGGAAATCAGACAAGCAACTTTTTACAGAAGGGTTGACGACTTTTCTAAATTACTTCAGTAGAAATCATCATAGCTATTAATATTCAATAGCTAAGTGAGAGATCTTCAGCAATAAATAGAGAAAACAGAAGGAGGCACTTGTGTATTTAAAGCAGAAATTACTTATCTGTCTGTAAGGTGTCCCTGGGGACCTGTGCTCTTCTCCTTGGTGACCAACGTTTCATTTTCTCATCTGTGAGTTTACCCTGACATTTTCACACCAAAGGAGAGCTGCATTTCTTGCTCAGTGTTTGAGCGCCTCCTTCCTCCTTGGCCCCAGGCTGGAGCTGCTTGTCAGGAGAGCACTGCGAGCTGGCTCTGTCTCACTGACTCTTCAGACACACCAGAAGGAGGCCTCTGGTTTTCAGCTCCCAACCATTTTCCAATAAGCAGCAGAAGCTTGCTGCCATTCAGCAAGAGCACTTCCCTCAGCCTTCCTCTCTGCCACCACTGTGCCATGCGTGCTTGTAAACATTTTCAATCATCATAGCTATAAAAAAGCAAAGCTTTATAGTAACAAAATACTTATTTGTCTCCTTAAGTGCTTGTCTGTAATTCAGTTTAATGATGCTGCACTTTCTTGTGGTCTTTCATTGCCTAGAGGGTACTTTGTATTGATTAAGTCATTGTGTAGATCTCAGTAAAAAAAAACAACCACATAANTTGCCCTGATTTTGTTAGTAATAGATTCAGTTATTATCCCCAATTTTGGTATGTTTTGCCCCTGAGAGTATTTAGTGAGTGATCTCTTCCGGTCCTTAACTCATGAACCTTTGTCATATTTTCTCTCCCCTGTCTAGCTGAGAAGGGCAGTGGTAGAGTGGCTTTGGTGGGCGTCTGGCGTCCAGACATGGTCAACCCACTATAGCAATATTCACACACTTATACAAATTCCAAAGTAATGGGGTTTGCCCAGTTGTAGTTCTTAAAGAATTTTTTTTCCAGAGAAGGTAAGTTATACATGATCAAACCCCAAATGTTATGTGATAAATGCAAAAAGTGATCCAGCTACTATTCCTATATATTTAATCAATGATCTGACAAATAGGGCCTATCATTGATATTACTATGGCTCAAAATATTTAAGACTTTTGAATACTTGAGATCACTAAGAGAAGAAATTTCTTCTACTTTAGCTACAATATAATGAAAACTCTCTTGAGCCTGTAGAATTTTTGCCAGAGAACACATTTTCTAATGAGTTTAAAACAGCCATATAAGAA
>VYZR01045625.1:30580-43665 GCA_013400675.1 Oxylabes madagascariensis
CTCACAGCTGATGGATAATACTACATGGTGTTGTAGGTCATCCAGAAGAGAATAAGATTTCCCTACTCCAGTCTCTTGAGCTGAATCACTGATGCTGACCCCACAGGCCTGCTCTCTGGTGTAGATTTACTGAGGAATCAACAACCGCATATCCAAACATTCAATGTGTTTTCCAGATTTTAAGAATGTAACTCTCTAATTTGAAGCTAAGAATCATAACCAAGACCAACATTTCGCTTCAGAGGAGATAGCATGGGTACATAAATTGATGAAAGAAATCAAATAATCTCATTTAACCTCTGTAGATAACTGAGACAGTAGACACTTCTCTGGTGACATTTTCTGTTCGCACTTAGGACTCAGATCCTGTGCAGTACAAGAAATGCCAGTTTCTTCACAGTGTCTGCCGCCCATGCAAGATTCACAGACTAAGTAATTATATTTTGCTGCCTGATGCACTGCCTGGTGGTGGTGGCTGCTGAAAACAGCACATTATCCTAAAAATATATCAGCCTTAGAGAGTAGCTACAGGATGTTTCCTAAAGCCTAGAGCAGAAATATATCTACAAGTAAAGTCATTTGGAAGATTTTCTTTATTCAAGTCTTCCAAAAGAGATAAGCACAGTGTGGCAGATGGCAACACAGTGTTGCAGGGGTAAAGGGAGGGTAATGGGTAACTTGGTAGTTTCAACAACCCTAGAAGAAGAAGCAACAGTCCTATTGCAGAAGAACAAAGGAGAAGCCAAAAATTTGCATCTTTATCATGCAAATCCATGACAATCCTTGTTTCTAGTCCTAAGTAATCAAGCTTTTATTGCAAACAACAATTTCTCTTACCTCCACTTTAAAATAAATCCAGCCTCTAGNGTCCTCTTGTATCACTGTCAGCCTGTAACTTTCCAATTTTTGCAAGTTACTGTAAAACATCAGCTTCTAGCTATCTCTATTTTTTGCCTTTCAGAAGCAGAAATGGTTTTGGAAGACACTACACACTGTGTAGAAACTCAGGAACTGCTGAAACGTTCTGCTAAGAACTTCATCCTGCATGATGGCAGCGTATGGGTGTTAAACCCGGGCTTTGGGGTCTCTAGATTGAAATGCCAATATAGAGCAACTCCCAAACTGAGTGCTGGTTCTCAAGTGGGAACTAAAGCTTCCCTTTTCAATTCCATCCTTCTTTAATTACCCTGTGTTCACACACTCTCGTGAGTAGCCTCAAAGCAGTCATAACCAAAGGACTTCCTAAGTATTTCTCACTGGAAAATGCCATTTTGTGCTGTTTTACAGTTCTCATGCTATTAACCACCTGATTAGCACAAACTGAAAAATGGTATTTAGAATTGCTTTTGGACAACACCTAAGTTACCAATTCCTTAGGCATTAGTGGGATGTATGTGCTTTTTGTGCAGCACACAGCTACAGACAAGCAAAGCTAATTTTTATGGCCATGCCATTCTATAATCAACATTCATGTGCAACACTCTTATCATATGGTAATATTCATGAAGGACCAGAAAACAAGCAAAATAAGACCTACAATTTGAATGATATTGGAAATGACTCTATAGACGGTTTCCCTAGGACAGCCATCTAGCACTAATTGCCTCAGCCATACAAGAGGAAATATAGTCTTGATTGAAGGCCTGGAATTCTCTTTTTCAGAAGACGCATGGGCCTGGAAACATTTGTGTTCCTAACTGTAAGCATGAGAATAATCCCATTAGAGAGATTTTGTGACTGGTTTTATGCTTGAAGTTAAAATTGCAGTAAGTGTTTAGAGGATCTGTGCCTAAGGCAGACGTCAATATTGAAAGAAAAAAGTGGTTAATACACATCAGCTTTTGCTTTTTTTTTTCCCTAAGAATGATACCATTTGCTATCTTATCTTTTGCTGAAAATTGCAGGAATGGAAAATTCAGTTTTGTTTTTAATAAATAAATCATCATTCCTCTGATGCTTTATATTTTTTTTCTGTGAAATCACTGAACTGGGAATTTCTCCCCATGTATTTTGTGTCATTTTCACAGAGGCCTGATGAGGAGGAATAAGTACTGTATAAAAAAATTGTTGCAGGCTGTTACATTAAAAAAATTAATTTCAGTAGCAGACTTTGGTTCTTTTTCAGCCATTTACAGACTATTTCCTCTAAGTCATACTTAAATATATTTATAGCAAACAATTTAATCAATTAAATAGATTCCTTAAATAAAAACTACATTTGTATATGTTCTAGAACTTTTGAGTGCATTGCTTCTATTCAAGCAACTCGAAATAAACATAATATTCATATAAAAATATCACATGGAACATTAATACTACAGCACTAGTAATAGTGCTTGAAATAATTTATGGCCAATAAACAGCACTTTAGGTATTTTCTTTGGCAGCCTTTAATAAACCATGAACCCCAGGTTTACTACAAGTCCTCACAGCTGATGGATAATACTACATGGTGTTGTAGGTCATCCAGAAGAGAATAAGATTTCCCTACTCCAGTCTCTTGAGCTGAATCACTGATGCTGACCCCACAGGCCTGCTCTCTGGTGTAGATTTACTGAGGAATCAACAACCGCATATCCAAACATTCAATGTGTTTTCCAGATTTTAAGAATGTAACTCTCTAATTTGAAGCTAAGAATCATAACCAAGACCAACATTTCGCTTCAGAGGAGATAGCATGGGTACATAAATTGATGAAAGAAATCNCCAGCCTCTAGGAACAAATGATAAAGAAACACTGAGAACAACATGATCAATTGGCCCAGAGTGATTATGTTAGATAGGATGTTCTGTCTACATCACAAACCCTTACTTTCTGTAAATGCTACCAGGGATCTGTTAAATACTCAGACCCCTCCCTTATGTTCACAGGCACAATGAAATCTGGAACTCAAACTGCTCACAGAAATGAGTCTCTTCAGTCACTGAAAAATTATTTTGAAACCTTATATCAATTGCTATATTGCCATCTGAGACTGCCAGAGCCCTCATCTTCAGCCTACATCCTACAGGCTCTACTCACTTTTAAAGCAGGTCCTCCTGAACTGGCTGTAATTTGCACAGGGTTGGGGTTGTAGTAGGTTACAGCAGCATGGGGCTAACAGCCTGTTAATGATGTTTCCACTGTAAGATGTTTTATTTTTAATCAACAGGATTAACTATGCTTTTTCCTGCCAAGAGTAAGCAAAATGTGGATTTCTGGCACCAAGGAGCCATGGTTACTGTGGGTAGCCTTGAAAGTAGACCTTGAAGGATGACCAAGTGCTTCATCTGAGTGTCCCAGTCTATCCACATACATGATGCCAGATGATTCCAGCTTGTCTTTGAGTTAAGTGAAAGCAGTCAAGAGAAGAAGGACCAAAGCCAAAGACAGCTGATGGCACAGGACTGGAAGATGCCATCCTTCCATCACTGGGAACAACACTAATTTTTAGAGAGATGTGCTCTGTTCTGGGCAGTGTGCCTGCCTTGGTACAGCCAGACAAGCTCATTTCAGGATGCTGTTTCATGCTATGAGCTGTGACAGCTTGCTGTCACTCTTCCCCAAGGGAATGGCAGAAGGGCAGCTCATCTGTAGGAGCACAGGAAGCTCCTCCTGTCTGAGATCTTTGTGATCTCCAGGCAAGATTTGCTATTAGGCCAGGCATAGAGGAGAATGCCATTTGAGGGTGGCTCCCTTAAAGACTAAAACTGCTCAGAAATGGGAATTCTTAAGAATAAAATGTGTCCTGACACTTATTTTTTAATCAGCTGTCTTTTAAACATTTTCATATCTAGGTAAGAGTTTGGTGAATATGGCCAAAAGACTGGGTTAATGGTAGATATTTACCAGGACTGATACTAAAAAAGTTTTTCAGAAGCTATAAAACTGGCAAACAATACTCAAACATCTCTAAGGAGAGGTAGCTGCTGCTTATCTCCAATTTGAATTTTTCTAATTTGTGAAACAAAAGACAGCACCAACAACTTACTCTTCTACAAGCAAGGAATGCCTTAATTTTACTTGAAGGTAGCTGTCCAGAATACATGGGGTGGGGAAGTTGAAGAAAGGATTGCATTTGCTTCTCTCTTAAAGGATTTGGTAGGTAATTCCCTTCTTTCTTGGTAAATGCTGTGCTTGCATCTAATAAGCATTTCTGGATGTCAATATAACAGCAAGCAGACACATGGGAAGGGAGGTGGAGTGTGGCTACTGAAGATACAGATGTGATTTTAAAAACCATGCAGAAGATGTCACAACTCTAATCACCTTCTGGTCCAAAGGAAATCCAACCCCTGTGTGAAAAATCAGTATCTGCCTACATAATCTTCATTATAACACTCCAGGAGATTTAGAGGAATCCATGAACTTTGACATGCCTTCTGTGCTAGAGGTAGGTCACATCTTTGCCTGCTCAGAACACCAAAACAGGTTCTTCACACAATGTCCAATACAACATAAGTGAAGTTCACAAGGATTCCAGTATGAGAATTATCCAGCATGGGCTATAAAATTCATTGGTGTTGCTGTGGCTCATGAAGTTCCTGGTCTGTTTCTGGAGGCTGGCAGAATGCACCACTGAAGTGTGCCTGCCTTGCTCTGAAGTGTAGTTGTTGACTACTGTCAAATATAAAATGGGCTAGAGAGACTTTTTGTCTGGTCCAGTACAGTTATTCTGATGCTCTTGTTATAAAAAAGCTGATTGATTTGAGCATGGTTTTTAGAAGCACCAATCATCAAAACCATGTCTAAAAACAGTAGCAAATTTGGGTGTTCAAATCTTCAAAAAAACCCAAGACCTAAGTACTTTATTTATTGAGACTAACAACCAATTTTGAAATTAGCAACCAGTCAGAATATTATCATTGTACATGGCACAGCATTCTCCTGGCACAGTTCTACTTTCCAGAAACACCTTAGGAATATCCTATAATTTGTGTTCATAGGAAAGCTAACTAAATGCAGGCTTAAGTGGCACTGGCAGCTCTTGTGATGTTATAATAAACCTGACAGTATTTCATGTTCTCTTCAATGTCTAAAATCCTGGACTTATTATGAGAATCACAGATTAGACATTTGAAAAGGCAAGCTTCTGAATCTGTCTGCAGAGAAAGCTTGAAAATCTGAATTTTAGACTCCGTAATCACAAGACAGACACTTCTGAAATCTTTCTGTTTAAAAAAGAAAAAATAAAAGCCAACTACATACTTTTTGGGAACCTAATTCAGAAATTGAATGTTTTGGTTTGGCATTGATTCTTAACTTCAGCTTTGCAAAATAGTAATGTTAATATCTAAATCTTGAAGTTTTCCATGTAAAATTAGCAGGCTTACACATATTTTAAAGGCTGTAATTTCATGACTGATTAATATGAGTTTTCAAAGGCCATAAACACAATTCTTTTCTCACACGCTTTTTCTGAATCGTGCCCCACTTGTTGGATTTCCACATCTGAAGTGAAGGAGGCAAACATTTATATTTAGAGCACATTCATATTCAAACTGATGGGCCTTTATCAGCACTGCTAGACTTTTGTATCAGCACTGCATTGAAAGCTCTGGCATTGGGTCCAGGGCAATGTGCATCTACAGCTTCTCTAACTGAGAAGGACAAATGTTTAGTTTCTTCCAGATTGAAATATAAACTGTGGTTGACCCTTGCTGGCAGAAATGAGAAAAATGGATTTGGAAAGGAGAATACAGAGATTTAAACCTTGCTGAATAGTTGTCATCTCAGGTTTTACTGCAACTGCCCTGATGTTTGCTTTCAGCTCTTGCTCTGTGGCTCCTCAGCTGACAGTGGACCAGTAGCACAGTTGTCCCAGGTCGTGCACCTTCCTGAAAGGACTCTGGCCTGCCTAAGAGGCGGCCAGTGCTTGGCATTGAATAACATCATGAGCCTCTGTCCCAAGCCGGGCTTGCCTGATCTCCTGTGTTGGATTCACTCATAGTCCCCCTCAAGTCTGCCCTCCTTGGCAGGAGGAGAGACAAGTACTGCAGTATCTGCCCACGACTGAGTTCAGAGTGCAGTTGTTAGGGATGCAGAGAGGAGTTCGTTGGATCCCTTTGTGATGCTCTGCTAAGGGTTTCTTCTGCCCACCCATCTGCAGAACTCCTGCAGAAGCTTGCTTTCCATGGAGCTCTCCAGCTATACCCTGCTTTCCAGAGGCTGTGATATTTAATATTTGTATTGCTGGGAGAGAATGAAACAAATTCCATGTCCTGTTTTCTTGAGATAGGAAGCAAGTATAACCAAACACTTTTTCTTTGACACTTGCTTAAGGCTACAGCAGAAGGGATGACATGAATAGGATCCTCTGAGGACAGGAGTGGAGCCTGCTGACCCTCAGGTATCTCATTTACCTTAAAAATTATCGCTGGAAATGATGTTGTGTGGTGTTGTCTCTGTCTGTTGAAAGCAGATGGCTCGCAAGGTTCTGTCACAGTGGATTTGGTTGTAGAGTTCAACCAGCTGTATCCACACTTTTTACAGGTAACAGAAACACAGCCTCCAAGGAGTGAATCATAAAGACGACTGAAAACAGGCCTGAGCGTTTCTGTTTAATAGCTTGAGCTGTGACCAGAAAGAGCTACTCCCCATGCTTGGAGCCTCTCTTGGAAGCTGAGTAACAAGAGGCAGTTCCTGATCACTGCAAGCCATCAGCTCCAGCTCTGAGCCACCACAACCCCGGGAGCTGGCCAGGCAGAGCTGAGACTGTGCTGCCCATCGGAGAGCACCACCATGGCCACAACCCTAGAGCTTGCATATTCTTCATCCCAAACACAGGTTCTTTAATAGACACCATGCAAAATTATTCTCTCACCAATATGCAAGGTTTTTTTCCTACCTTTCCCATCCACGCAGAAAGATTTCAATAGATACTAATGACATTTTATGTCAGATTAAGAAAAGAGAAAGACAGATACTATTGAAATTCCTCTCCAGCATGACTGAATTGTAGAACATTTAGCTTTTGGTAACTGCTTATTTGTACATAAAAAGTGGCTTTCATCCAAAATATAGCCTTGCGATATTTCCAGCAGAAAACTAATATCCCATCTAGTATTCATTTTTTTAGTGGAAAAAAAGAATAGTCTGTACTAAACTTTCCTGTTTTATGGAGACTGTAAAGCAAGACAGTGCAGTCTGCACAAATAGTTTTGGTGTTTTGTCACCAAAAATTTGAGGGGGTGGAGGAGAAGGAAAAGGGTGGAGGAACCTCCTGATCTTCAAACACTCCTAGATACCAGAAGTTCCTGACAAACCCTAAATGGAGCTTAGTAGGGAAGAACACAATTAAGCTTCTGTAAATAAGTGTAATTCATATAAAAAAAAAAAAAAAAGAAAAAAAAAAAGAAAAAAAAAAAACTCTAGTAACTTCAATGTCATGCTTTCTGAGATGCACAATACATAGTGACAAAAGATGCTATGTTTGCCTGCATCCCAGCTAGCTAAAATTGAAATAAAGTGGGTCTGAAAAGAAAGGCTATATAATAAAATAATTCAGAAATACCATTATAAACAACATATAGTATTTGCACAAATAAAAGAACCTTTGATTTACCAGTCCCAGCCCCAATACCACTTCACACCTGCTCTTTTTTGAACATGGGGTTTACCTGTCTTTGGGGCAAGGGGAGAAATCTCACAGACTTAGAGATAACTCTACCAAACCCTGCAACAGGCCCATTGCTAGGAACCAGTTAATAAGGTAATTCTAGAAGCCCAAGTTTGTTTCCGTAGCTACATAACATTACACAAACATTTTGGTTGCAATTTTGTGGCAGTGGTTTCACAGTTATTTGATTAAATGGCAGGGCTGTACTGCTTGGAGCCTGGGAGTGTCTGATATCAGTGAAAGCTCTTTAGAAGTGCTACAATTTAAAATTATAGCTTACCCTGTTTAAAGGGATATTTTTAGTCTATTTATTCAGAGTATAAATATAGTTCTGTACATCACTGGTTTAACGTCTCTCTTGCACTGGTCAGAAAGACACTTTACCCAGCACCAGACAAAGGTCAACAAATGGATATCTTTTTTTTCCTCTTCCTTTCTTTTTTTGTAAAGCTGCATTAAGGGCTTTAGAAAGCAAAGTATCTTGTAAGCAAAGGCTGCACGTCTAACCCCTTTACTGCAGTGACCTACTTATAGGAAATACTCCTATTGAAAGGGGCTTTTTCCAAGATCTAGCATTTCAAACAAAAACATATCTACAATTAGGTGGAAAGAGTTTAAGGGATCCCTGAGCAAAAATAATCGAAAGAATAAAAGACGAGAGAAGGGAAATGGTGATGAATCACCATGCCGTCAGGAGGAGTGATGTAGTGCATATTTCTATGAATGGCCATTCTCTGGCTTTATTATCAACAGCTCCAAGAGTTTTTTATTTCTGATTATTTGTTTGGGTGTCAGGGGGACTTTTGTGCCTGCAAACCCGTGGAAACCAAAGCTTTATGTACATACAAAAAGCCCAGAGTAGTGACAGTGCAGGCAGCCACATCTCTGCTCAGCTGTTGCCCTTGCCCTTGACCTAAAGGGACCCTCCTTTCCACACAACCACCCAGCAGCACATATTTGGTTTCTGTGTTAATGTAGCTCTGGGCTTTTCTTGAGCTAGGCTTGCTCATTGTGCTGAACTGTGACAAATTCTTCACAGAGCAGTAGGGTTGGGTTGATTTCAGCCTTGATGTGTGCTGGGGGAATGGGGGAAGAGGTAGAATTTCTTCTAAACACGTTGTCCTTCCAGCTGGAGCATACCCTAAGTCTTACTGCAATTTACACAACTGGCCATACAGAAAAGATCATAAAAGTAGGCTCTGCAGTTTGCATCTCAGTGGAGTTCCTACTAGAAAAAAATCCACAAGAGCAGAATCACTTTTGTGTGGTGTTTCTCAGCATCTCATTTGGCAGGCTCTAAAATCTTAATATCTTTCATATAATGAACCAGGGAGTGATATGTGTGCAGTGGGGCAATGCATGTAATGTCTTTGGTGGAATTTTTTGAGGTGAATGCCAAGGAGTAAAGGAGTTTGGCTGTCCCGGATCTGAGGAATGGCAGTGAGATTTCTGCATACGTGGAAAAGGCTTGTGACCAGGAGGCATGACACAGGCACACACCTGAGAAACTTGTGTTGTTTCTAAGGACACATTTATCAAAATACATAATAGCTATTCAGCCACAACCTATTTTTAACATCTTTCCAAGATGAAATGTTTGAGATAATCTATTTATTACTAGCCTACAATAAGTAAGCAACTTGTCTGAGATGGAGCAAAGTTTTAGTGAGGATGTTGTTCTCATGATTTTTTCCAGTTTTGACTACATATTTGGAAGATTTTCCCCAAAAATCATGCTCTAGAGAGGCAAGAGACTTTGCAAGACATTTCAATCCTGTCCCCTATTTACTATGAGTCTGGGGATGTGTCATGATCTTTGTACGTCCCAGTTATTCACAAAAAGTGTCTGGTGAATCTCCCAGTCTTGTCTCTACAATCTGAGATTACACTTCTAATCTATCACACAGACAGTGGTGTGACTAAACAGTACAATTACAAAAAAAGAAAAAAACTAATTAGTTTAATCCTCATNCTTGGGACGATTAAAATGCAAGGAGGGATGTGGAGCAACGCTCTCCTCCGCAGGCTGCAGCGCAGGGGCTGCGATCAGCAGGTCTGCACTCGCCTGTGTGTGGAATACATATCCACGTCAAGGGGAGCTCCTCCCGCAGAACAAAGGTGGAACGCGCAAGCGGGAGCGGCCGGGGCACCACCGAAGAACAGGGGCTGTTCCTGTGCGGCAGATGAAAGATAAACCCAGTCTCCATTGCAGGCAGAAGAATGGTGTGACGTAAGTGGTTTTCCTGCTGATTTTCATCTCACCCCAAAGAAACCTTCGGAAAAAATCCCCAAGTGCTCAGCATATAGAATAAAAATATTGGGGAAGTTGCTTGACACTCCAGTGAGGTACACAGGAGCCCCAGAACAGCACAGTAACTTCTGTGTTGGGTGTGCGGTTTTTCATCCCCTGAGCACTCCAAATACAATTTGCAGTATCTGCAGGCTGGGATGGGACTCCCCCGAACACTGCAGTTCTCACCACACAAAACCTGCGAGTTCAATGTGCAAACAGCCCTTTCTGAATTCTGCTCATGAAAGCTGGGTGGATTTCACTGCGATCTCAGCCACCAGCTATCCTTTTCCATTTCTTTGTGAATTATTATAGACAAAATAAGAAATATGTACTTTAATCTGGACTTTTACAAGCCTTTATGATCTACGTTGCTTAGTTGGAGAAATAAAACTTGCTAGCTCCTTCCCCAAATTAATTTGTATTTTTTAATTGCTGCCAGATTAAACACAGATTATCCATTATTATTTTATATACTTCGGAGTTTTAGGACTACATACAGTAATCTGCATCCTACTGCCCCCAGAAAAATGGCATTTCATATTCATGGGGCAGAAATACAATAGACAACACTGTGATTGCTGCATAACACATCACCTATCCCACAGCAAGGACTGCACCTGGAAAATGTTTGTTATAGCCAGAAAGACAGCTCTCCCTGTAGATATTTTAGATGTGGCTCATGATAATGACTAATAGAAAGTTACTTTACTCATAAATCTGCCTTGTCCCTAATCCATCTGTTATTCTTGTTCTTACAAAAGACAAAACAATTTAGCAGAATGTTTTTACACAGATATAATACTTTTACATGATTGACTCTCCATTGCTGCTGGAAAAGCAAGCCATTATATCATGAGAATATGGTGTAGGAATCCTTTTTGGATAACATTTTTGCAATGACAGCTCCAGGTGAGCCATCTAGAGGCAAAACCAAGATTTTCTTAAGAATTCTCCACAGTAGTAGTGTAATGAATTCCTCTCAAATAAATGTCCTCAAAAACTCGAAGTATCATATGTACCAAGAGCTAAGATTGCCATCTGTTAAATTCATAAACCTCTTACATGCTTTAATTTCCTGCATGCTCATACTATGAGTTTAACAGTTTCCTCTGCTTTTAAAAATAGTTTCTGAGAGTGGTTTGGATTGCTTTATGCTAATGTAGTATCAAGAAAAGCCTATTAATTATAATAAATAACATACCAATTAAAGGAGGGATTTTACAGTTAAAATAACTTGGAGTCTCTTCCTGCTCTTGACTCAGTGTGACACTGGAAAATTCTCTTAACTGGAGTAAGTTTTACCACCCATAGTGTACGGCTCATGATTTTACCGGCTTTGTAAAGCACTTTATGATCTTTGACTGAAATACTAAAGCACTACAATAAAGATACATGCACAGTAAATACAATGCATGGCCACATTCTGCCTTTACTTCCCTCTCTTGCTTAATCGTATTAAAACCAGAACTACATGGTGCATAAATCAGAGCAGAGCAAGCAGCCTTCTTTGCACTTAGCAGTAGCTGCATCACAACACAGCTTATGAAACAGGGATAAAAGTCACCAATCTAAAACACAGCTGGGCTCATCTTAGAATAGGGGTGCACCTGGTGCACCCTGTGGGAGAGTTTAGAGTGGGTAGTAATCACAGGCTGATTTACTATTGAAATCGCTAAATTATTTTGAAAATGTTTCAATTCACACAAATGTTCCCAGCGCCATCTAACTCTACTGAAATACGAGATGTTTTTGACAATGTGCTGGCTAAGGTAGTGCAGCCAAAAGCCTGACCTCCACCACAGGACCAGCACTCAAGCTGATTACAGGGTGCAGGCTCAGAAGGGCTGCCCAGGCTGTCAAGTGGGAGGTGTAGCTTCAGCCCCAGGGACTCAGAGTCCCAAATCAAACAGACTACTCTGATTTAGAAATTACTGGTGTGCAGTGCAGCCACTTCTACACCAGATACTAAAAGTAGATGCACATGCTCTGCCTTTGTACCAACTACAGCAATTGCAATGGGAAACAGAAGTGAAAAACCTCACTTAGCGGCTTTGTTCCAAGCCCACACATGGACATCTCTGCTGCACACAGAGTCGCCCTTGGGGTCTGGAAGAGTCCTCTTTGGGCTACCAACAAGGCCTCAATGACTGTGTTAAAAAAATGTGTATGATGCCTGGGATGTACTCTGGCATTGCACTTTTCCTGGTAGTACAAAACATGAAACCTACAGCATATGTCAGACTGGACATGCACTGCCTTGAGTACTGCTGTGTGAGGCGGGTCTCCCAAGGGTAGAGGTTATCATGTCTGGGAGCTTTAGCAAGCAAGGAAGGATAAGAATAAGAAACAGGCTGGTGATCTCTTCCTTCCCCAAGTTCACAGGGCATACTGGGATAGCCACTCCAGGAACACACTGTGTTCTTGTCAAAACCATAAATGCAACAGAGAGGCACAAGGAGCCAGAATAATGATTCCTGCTGGAAGCTAGAATGAATGAGAGAATGTCCTATACTCTGGAAATGCAAGTTTTTACATGGCATGACACTATGCTTGGAAGGGGGTGGTGAGGATACACAGACAAAGGTGAAATTCTGGCTATGAGAGCACAAGGACTTCTGCCTGTTTCTTTCCTGCAAGAGCTGGAAATGGTGTTTTACTGGGTCCCCTAGAGACAGGGCTGGCCAAGTTCACAACCTTGGTATCTTGGCTACTGGGGTGTGATTTGGATGAGGAGATTGACCCATGCCTGATCCCGTCTGTACCTCTGGATTTGGTGAGCTGTGGGCAGCCCTTGCCCTGGCTCACACCATGCTCCAGGTGTGTGCTGCTCTCTTCTGTACAAGGGTTGGACTCCAGTCCCCATTTGCTGCAGACAGCTGTGGTCTCCTGGGGCTTCACCCTCTGACCCAACACCATAAATGCTTCATAATATATTTGAACAGTTCTTTCACCTCTCTCTTTCAGGAATTACAGAGGATTTTGCTAACCATTGAAATAGTGCTAATAATTGTCTGGTATCAGCCTCATAATAATAAAAGAATTCACTGATTTTCCACAGGTAAAAGCAGGATAAGCCTCATGTATATATCACAGACACTTATTCAGACAGAATAAATAAATTCCATCCTACAGCTGTTTCCTAGGTAACTGAAACAGGACTACAGATACAGACTGTGTGCAGCTTAGAGTTGAAC
>VYZR01045634.1:0-12095 GCA_013400675.1 Oxylabes madagascariensis
AACAAACAAAACCAAAAACTTTTTCAAGTTTCAAGTGTTAAATGTAGTTTTAAGTTGCAATGATAGGCTTACTGTGACTTTGTACATTTGACTTATCTACAGGCACTTATGTGAATCTCTTAGGGTGCAGTGAAGACTAACTTTATTCATGCTTAATATCTTGGGAATTTCAAAGAATGGATGATAACAATTCCTGAGCCCCATGAGGACTTTAAAACCCTGAGAGGCTTTTGATGTGACCTGTTTTACTAGCATTTTTTCTTGGGAAGTGTGCTTTCCTGCTGAAAACTGGGTGGGAGGCAAAAATCCAGAGTTGCACAAGATATTTCCATTGCTTTTTTAGTAGATTAACTTGCATCTGAAGAAAAACATATGACATAGAGCAGAAGGGAAGAACTGTAGAAGTTTTTACAGAGCCATGGTTTTCAAAAATAGTGTATGAAATAGGCATCTATTCCTGTAGGTAAATTATACTTTTCAGCTTTTGAAAGAATCTGGTTATCGTCAGTGTTTTAGTCACGGTCTTTGGTGTGTACTAGGCAGGGAAAGTGAAAAATCTGCTATAATTTGCAGATATCTGCTGCTCTGATGAAGTGGAGCTGGATGTAGCTCTCTCTGGAATCCATGCTGTTCCTGGGACAGACATGGTGTAACAGGGCAGCTTGGTTAGGGCATTTCAGACAGAAATGAGGGGGAAAGCTATTATGTGTGCAGACACACTGCAAGTGTTTTGAGAGGTGGCCATTGCAGGCAGGACATTCTCAAGGTTCTGAAGAGGGAGCAACAGTTTCAGGTCACCTTTAAATGGCAGGAAAAAAGTGGTGACAAGGAAACGGAAGAACATTTCATGCTCTCTAGCCATGGGTGTGTAAAGGAGACAGATTTCCACATACCTTCATTTGTCTGTCCCATGTTCTGGGGATGAGCCAGCTTTCCTCAGGTGTCACAGGAGAACACTCATGACTCACCCATGTCAGCAAGCCCAGGATGTGGTTGTGCCTTCAGATCGGGTTTTGTTGGATTTTGTGTGCAAACAGCAGTTGATTTGTCTGTCACTAAACACGTACCAGGTACCTAGTGATGGAAGAGATTGTTTATCCTAGGAATGTGCACTGAAGAATCCAGACAAGGGGATTCTTGGCTTTTAGAAGTGTCAGAGAGCTGGGACCTGAACAATTGTTTTCTGGAAACAAATTTACTGTGGCAAACTTTTCTTGTTTCTTACCATAGCAAACACTTACTCCCTCCCACCCAGCAAAATGGGTTTAACTTTTAACACAGCCTACTTCAAGGTAAACCAGAACAGAAATTCCTGCAGATTGCAGGGATGTGCCTGAGTTCAATACATCCATCCTGGGATTAATCTCTCTTCATATCAGCAGCTCAGATCAGCTTCACATCAGAGGGTTTAAGTAACGTGCCTCTGAATACAGAAACATGTTTGCTTGGTACAAAGTGCACCTGACACTTCAGAGAGAACTGACCTGCAGATGTGTCCAGGAATCCCTGGGTACACAGAGGTCACTGCTTCCCTGCATCCCACTAGCCCAACTGACACAGGTACACTGGTCCGTTTAACATGGAATTCACAAAAACACAGGTTATTTTTCAACAGGAAAGCACATTTATTGCGTTGCATATTTCATTACATTATCATGAGAAATCCACCTCTTTATACACGATTTACCAAAGCAAAATAATGAAAATTAGTTATTCTTTGTGAGCTATGACAGTATGTCATACAAGTAGACATAAAATGTCTAAGTGTCTCCAGAACATTTACTGTTCCTTTAGATCCTGCGCATAAATACCAAATACTTCAATGTAAACTCATTTAAAAATAAACCAACTAAACAACCTCAACTTTAACTGGTTAAAAACAAACCTGTCATGGCACAAACCCCACAATTTCATAGAAATTATTAAACTCTTCTAAGTACTGAATAGGGGCAAAAGACTTCAGGGGCAAAATTTGTGATTTCATTAGACAGTATCTTGTGAGAAAAGGTCCAAAGCATTCTGCATTAAAGGCTGGTGAGTTGGAGCAGGATAAAGAGATTCAGCAAAACATTCTTGCTTGAAGCAGGTTTTATTTCCATGTAATCCTGAACAGGCACTGAAATGTTCAGTGCCAGACAGCACTCTTGTTATTCCTGACAGAAGGATTACCCCCAGTCATCGGCATGATCCATTCAGACCTCTCCTGTCACACTCTCTGCAGACATTCGCAAAATCATCTTCACCATGGGCCTATCTTCTTCTCAGATATTAATGCTGCTTTTTAAGAACTTAGTGGCAAATAGTATTTGGCAAGAAGGAGCTTGCATAAAGGTGGAGCAAACTGTGAGAATGTTGCTGAGAGGTGTCCAGCAAAGCTTCCACTGTCTTATCAAATGGATTCAATCCCTTTATCTCAGCCAATAAAACCATACATAGGATCGGGCAATAACGAGTATGAGGAGAGGGAATGAAACATAGAACATCTGATCTACAAACTCATCAAAACTAGAGAGCTGAGTTACTGTGTTCTCATAGCATCTGTTTTCCTGGTATTTTGTGGCAAACAGGTAACTTCATTCCAAGACGTTCCTTCCCTCAGAGCTTGTTGGGTGAACTGCAATAGGCAGAATTCAAATTGTAAAGCTAGTTAGGAATTTTTTCCATAAGTTTTCTTGCATACACCAGATAATAAATCCCATAGGAGGTCTGGAAAAGATGCCTGATGATGATGATCATGGAACAAACTGCGGCTAGATTGGCAATTAATCAGGCATTTGTTGCTAATACTCTCCCTGACAACCTGCTGGGTTGTCTCTTCCCCAGCAAAGAATCCCCTTTCTGGACACATTTTTGGCGCAAGTAACCGGATTTCCCTACAGGAATCAGCAGCAGAATGGGGTTCGTTATTCTTGGGTTTAAGCCCCTCCAAACGCTACGTTTGGCCCCAAGCGCCGGCGACAGCGGGCCCGGCAGGTACCTGCGGAGGATCCTGGTGACCAGGAGCTGGACCCAGGGCGCGGCGGGGTTCAGGCAGACCATCTGTCCCTGCTTCGTCGTGGCTCTGCGGGCGAGACGGGGACGGGTGAGGCCGGGGCCGGGCGGGCAGGGGCAGGGGCAGGGGCCGGGGCCGGGCACTTACATGACCTCGGGCACGGCGCAGTGCGGCCCCTGGGCCAGGAACTCCAGGCGGGCCAGGCGCCGCGGCGGGATCACCTCGGACACGGTCCGCACGCAGCGGCAGCGCAGCTCCCCGGCCAGCGGCGCACCTGGCAGGCGGAGGAGCCTTCTGAGCCTCGGCTCCGGGCTCCCCCGAAACCCCCGGCCCCCCGCACCCCTGCCGAGGCTCGGGATGGGTAACCCCGGCTCGGCCGCTTACCCTGGCATAGAGCGGCGGCGGCCAGGAGGAGGAGGAGGAGGCGGAGGTGCGGGTTCATGGCTGGTGCTGGCGGCGGAGAGGGTGCAGGAGCAGGCGGGGCGGCCCTCTTTCCCTCCTGCGCTTTTATTCCCGGCCGGGAGCTGCCGGGGAATTTCCCGGAGGGGAGCCGGGGGACAGTGCCCCGTTGGCCCCTTTCCATCGGTGGGTGTGTGGCGCGCAAGGAGCGGGGCGGAGAGAGAAGAGCGGCCGCTCCCGGCGCAGCGGCTCCTTCAGCTCTTGGGAGCGAGGGAAGCGTGGCACTGCACCGTCCCGAGAATCGCCCGGGGTCTGCCGGCACCCCATTCTCTGAGAAGAGCTGAGGTTTTTTTTGCGGGGGGTCTCCGTTAGCTTTCAGGGTGCGGGGTGCTGAACCAAATGGGAATGTGGGTTCTGGAGCTCGCCTTGCTGCCTAACCGTGTGCAACCACGCACTCATACTCTGTGAGCATTGCTCCCCTGAGCACCGCTTTCTTCGCCGAGCTTTTGGAAACCGGAAATCTTTTTTTTCCTGCAACTAGGAGACCCTCAGGTTTCCATACCTAGACCCCGCTACAGAAAGCCTTCTGTTCCACTCCTCTGTACACATAGGTCACTCTCTTTTTTTTTCATTCCTGTCAAGGCATTTTGCTAAATTCAGTTATAAAGAAGCAAAATAGCAGTTTTCTATGGGCTTTTAATGAAAATGAGATGCAGGTTTTCTAAATTTTATTTACACATGATCAGTTATGATCAGCACACTTCCTTTTGTGGTAAGTTTTAGTAAGAAATATAATATTGCACTTTATTTGTCTTGGTTTTGGGGTGGGGTTTTTTTGGTAGTTGATCTGTTTTCTTCCACAGACATTTGTGAACATGAGCGGGGTTCGGCAAATCAAGTTGTTCCAGGGTCAGGCTGCTACGTGTCTTGCCCCATCTGCCTGAATGCCTTAGATTGTAAGTTTCAGCATGTAAAGCAGTCCTAGCAGGGGACTAAGTAGATAGCAAGCTGATGGGACACAAAGGCTCTCCCTCCTGCGCTCCATCATCTCCAGCTCAGCTGCTTCATACAGCTGCTGCTGTCTCAGTTCGGGAAGATTGTATGTCACAAGCAAATGGTGATTGCCCCACGTTATCAGGAAATATCTAATGACGAATTTCGACCCCTTTCCAGATTCAGCTTGATAACGACATCCTTGGAAGCAGATGGCTTTTAGCTTGCCCTTAAAAGGAAGAGACATGGTCAGCGTAGGGGCAGCCACTAATTAGAAACCTTCACTGGGATCCCTTGAGATCCCTTGAGATCCTGGAGGTGGAATCACCATTCCCTCCAGGTTATAGCCACACAAGCCTTGGACTGCGAGTTTCCCACATGGTTGCCCCAAGGAAGTGCCACGTTCTTTGCAGGAAGAAGGATTTGCCCAGCTGTAGTAAACTGAGGCAATAAGCAGGCAGGATTACGCACAGATAGTCTGCTTCAGGTCATTGCAACTACCACTGGCAGATCCAGCTCTGAATGGACGTGGGGAGCAGATCATTTATTGTCACTCATCCACAGCCAGATTGTAATCGTGGCTCTTGGATGGTACACATGAGTAAGGACAGTTTACGTGACAGCTCTTGGCTTTATGCTTGCATGACTGCCCACAAGAACTGACCCATCAGACTCATTCCACAGTGGTTACTGCTGAGGAAATTCCAGAAGTCTCCCGGGGTTTGGAGCGTAAGACTGTTTGTAGACTTGGAGCAGCAACGTGTGAAAGTCTGCGGCCAGCTCTCCCTCAGAGCCATGTGCCAAGAAGAGCAGCAGTCAGGTCGTGGACATGCTGCAGTGCAGCAGATGATACAGAGCCTGGTCCTCTGAGTCAGTGCTTGCACAAACGGGCCTGGAACAAGGGAAATGGGTGTCTCTGGGACTATTTCAACATGCAAGACCATCTGCCTGAGCAAGGCTTTATACCTGCAGACTTCAGATAGCTTCTAGCTCCCTTCTGGGGAATGTGAGCAAGGTCTCTTCAGTCCAGGTGGCAGCAGCAACAAGGCTGAGCTGGGAAGGAGCTCTCTTGAATTACACACTTTGCCCTGTTTCCCTTCACCACCTTTGGCAAAATTCCCCCAGCAAGTACAGAAAAGACAGGGAACAGGCAGCATCACTTTAGAATGCTGAGTTTTTCCCTGCCTGCTGCCCTATCTCTTTCATTATAGATAAATTTGCCATGCGCTGAGTGCAGGTGGTACAGATAGAATCATGGAATGGTTTGGATTGGAAAGGGACCTTGAAGATCATCCTGAATTAAGTTTAAATTAGATATTGTGAGTGGTGGTGTCAGTGTAGCTGGGACAGAACTCAGCACAATGTTTGTATTTGCCTCACTAGAGTTCCCATTCAAGTCACCCACCTCTTTAGCAGAAGCTGCTTTGTGAAGATAAGCCAGGATTCTGCGATTCTGTGAAATCTCTCAGTGTCCTTAGCGTGGGTCTCAGGGTTACCAGGACACAGAAAGCAGTCCCAGCTCAGGCAGGCCCTGAGTGGGGACATAAAGAGAATAAACCACACGGCTCAATCGCTTTCACATTATCTGGTCCTTAATTCATTGCACGCAGGACGTGATTTGACTGCTTTGTTGCAGACTTTGGCTGTGTGCCTTTCCACAGCAGGTATTTATTTGGCTTGGCACCTGTAGTGGGAGCCATTCTCTGGCAGCAGGCACAGGGGAGCTAGAAGACAATTAAACAAGAGATGTCTCACTTCAACAAGTGAGGACTTCTCCTAAGTGCACGAGAATTACTTTAGAGGATGTGTCCCAGATACAAGTGTAAGGTGAACTGTTTATCCTAGAAATCATTTAACATGGCCAGCCTCTGAAGGCGCAGTCTTATTTTATTTCCTCCAGGGTTTTGATTAGGAATAATTTGTGTTCTGATCTGTGAAATGTCGAGTCACTGCTACCTAGTACTGTCTAAAGTCAGAGGGAATATACTGCTGATATCCTCTCATTTTCATTATGTTACCTTTTTTCCCTACACCAGTATGTTTCATAGTATTCCCTGACTATGATGAGGTGCTGTTCCCTAACACCTATGATTCCTCCTGTGGATCCAGCTCTGTCATGGAGTACAAACATATTTGCTGGAGGCACTAACCAAAGTTCAAGCTACAGGTTTGTGTAAAGTCAGTTTTATATCTCTCAGATGTTTCATTTCCTTCAATTTCTCTGTGTGTTTCTCAAGTTTTGAAATGTTTCCAGTCCATATGCCCTTGAAAATAATACCAGAAGATGTAAGAGATGGAAGCCTCCTGTTGTTTGACTTGTGTCGTGGCGAATCCCAACTCTGTTTTGCCAGCTGCGTCGTGGCACACTTTATGCGTTGTTGTGTGCTCATTTCTGTAATACCGTTTGAGATGTGAAAATTCACATTAAAATAATGATCTATAGCAAATGATGCTCAGTATCTTCCTGCCCACCCTTCTGCATCTTCACCTAACTTTAACATTCAGGAGCCCTTAGGTCTGTCTGTTTCCCTTCCACAGAATTAGAGGTTCTTCACCTGTGCCCACTGCTGGGAATCAGAGCGTGAACACACACACACACACACTGTTGATAGCTGAAAGGAATGTGTTTGTATTACTCAGGCATTACCTTGGCAAATACAATGGGTTGGCTCTGAAATCCGTGTGTTTGGCCATCATTTCTCTGTTTTTCAGTTTCAGGTGCCAACTTACCTTTTCTGAGATCATTGATGGGACTGCAGGGACTGTAGTTTCACTGTCACCTTACTTAGTGGGACTCCTGGACATACAACAATTCCCAAAAAGTGAGTGGCTGGTGGTGGACTCACTGGTTCTGACATTTTACACCTAACGTGTAAGGACAAGAGGGCTTTTATTTGAGTTTGGGATCCAACTGTTTAAGCAGTTTGTTCTTACCTCTGCTGAGGGGGAAGAGTCTCCTGGCTTTTTAGTGGCAGGCATGATCCCGGACAAAGATTACAACTGCATGACTCCTTCCACCTCCACATAGTTGTTCGGTTGATAAGCCTTTGAGGTCATCACAGCTTCTGAAAGGCAGAAAGAACTCCTCTTGGCCTCAGCAGCAGCAGAAAATGCTCTTCATCCTATGAATTGCCTGCAAGCTTTTGCCCTTGAATCTGCGTGAATTTTAGGAGCATCCCTTTATTCAGCAGAAGGAGCGGATTGCTTGCTGTGGGCTCTTAGGTCCTGCAGGCAGGTTTTGTGCTTGCTGGGGCACATCTTGGTTGTATGGTTTGCAGATGAATTCAGGTATAACTATGCTGAATTCTGGTTCTAACATATGACAGCAGGACTTAAACCTTGCCAGTGCCAGACATGATACAGCATGTCCTCTAACAGCTAAGTGCTGCTCCTGTAGCATTATCCAAGCATGGGAGAAGTGAAATAGAATCACTGATATGCTGCCAGTGGTGGATAGAAATACCTGGGTCTCCCCAGGTAGCATGGTCAAGAGACTGATTTTAAAAACATGGAGGTTTTTTTCAGTTTGAAAACGTAAACCCAAGTTTTCTGTTCAAGCTGAACAGCTCATGTGCAGTAAAATACAGGTCTCCTATCAGGACATTGTTAACTATGGTGAAACCTTTATTTCCCATGGGGACCCCTCAGAGAAGCTGTGCAAACAAATTCCTCCCATCCTAATGCTGTTATCCTGATAACAAAGATTTCAGTCAACTTGGAAATGAGCTGTTTGGAAATAAATACATAAAGATTTGTTCCCTCTGCAGATAGTTGGAAGTAAAGAAAATATGAGTCTCTTAAAAAATGAACTATTCACCCCCTTAAAAAAAAACAGACCAAGGCCGCAAAATCAACATTCCCCCCAACGTGGCTTAAGGCAATTTCAGTTTTCAGACTCAGTGGATCTGAGTAATTTTTGGGAGTGTGCTTTGGATAGTTGTGGTCTTTTGGTTAAAGTGATAGCATCACTTGGGAAAACAGCAACACGAGACATCTTACCACAAGAAAATGGGAACACTCATTGGAATCATCACAAAATATTTGAAGTCTTCTCTCATGAGACCCAGGCTTTAATCCTGTCTGTTACGTTCATTGGTTGTGTTGCAATGAAGGAAAAATGAAGAAGTCATACTTGACTTACACCCTAGGAGACACTGAAGCTGCCATCTCAGAGAACTTCCTTACACCCCTTTGAGTGCCATGGGCGGGTTCAGCCTACAGTATGTTTGGACTCTCTAGTAAAATTAATTGGATTGTTCCTGGCAACAAAAAAATGGCTGCTATTTGTTGAAAGGAAAGAAAAAATAATACCAATGAATTTGCTTAATTGTTACTGAATTATCCAAAATAGCCTGCAAAGCAACAATAGGGACATGTATCCTTTCAGCTTGTTATAGGGAGGTGTTTCAAGAAGGAGGTGTTTGGAGGAAACACACTGATAACATTTTTGGTAAATGTGATCGCCACTGAGTTTACTGTCAATGGTTATCTTCCCCATTATTTTGTATTTCTTTCTTTTTTTTTCTTCCTTTTTTAAAATTTCCAGATAGTGTGACTCCAAACTGCTTTGATATATGCAGGGTACAGGACTATGCCAACACATTGTGCTACAAGTTATGGCAACAAACATGAGCAAAGATTTTTTTCTTCCTCTAGAACTAAGATAAAATTGCTAGTGAGTGCTGCTGTCAGGAGTAAACTGAGGTGGCAGGAGAGTAAGCAAGCTAGGAGCATTCCATGGAAAACAGGCTACTGGGAAAAAACCATTTGATTTAATTGAAATTCAGTGTTTTTACCTTTGGTTTTCTTCTAAACAGTGGAAGTCCCCGTAAAATGAAATTGATCAGGACGTTGACTGAAAAGAAAAATTTCTCTTAGCTCCAAATACTACTTTGCTGTGAGCTAAGATTAGTTTAATTTGGATGAACTTTGCCCTTAGCGCTTCAACGCAAGCTTGAGTTTGATTAAATCATTGCGTTCTAATGAGATTTTTTTTTGTTTGTTCAAATCCTTATTTTTCTAGGAGAGCATTGTTCCACCAGCAGACTTTCCACCTGACTGGCCCTGGCTTATATTCCTAGTACACACCATTTGAAACAAGCTGTACGGGGTACTTTTCATGTATTTTCTTCATTTTTTAATAGTCATTTTATTATCAGAAGACATTGCATGCTCTCCCTCATCCTTTCCTCCAAGCAGGAATAGTATTGTGGGAACTTTTCGACATGGAATTGACTCCAGCATTTGGCCTGCCAACAGGTCAGGTGTGTGCAGGTAGATTGACAGCTCTTTCCCATGTTTTTCTTCCTCAGCTGAGTCTCCTGCTGACTTCCTGGTGAAAGATCTGTGCATGCAAAAATCACTTGGGTTTTCCTTGGTGATAACAAGGAGTGGGTAAAGCTGCAGTGTTCAGTACAAACCAGCTACAACAAAGCCTGTTTTCTTTGGCTCTTCTTATTGAGATTTTGCTCACGGTGAGCAGTGCTTACGTAAATCACTTCTCTTTTGCAGAATGATGGGCTTTGCTGTCAGAGGCAAAGTACCAAACAGAGAAGAAAGCAGAAAATGAGGAGCTGATAGAATTTTGACTACAGGGATGCAGTGAGTCAGCAAAGGTATATTTATTGGCTTGATTATTGGTCTGCTGCCGGCAATGTCTGGCTCAGCAAGAACCAGCTGGGTGGCTGTACATTCCTTTATTGGTTATTGAAAAGTCAAACACAAAGCTCTCAAAGAGTCAGGGGTTTTGACAAGTCACTTGCTCTTCACTCTTTATATTGTGTGCCTTTCACGCAAAGGTCTGACACCTTCATGGACAAACTCTTACTTTTCAGTAAGAGCCATAGACGGCAGGGGGTGTTTCAAGTTCTTCTCTTTGGTCTTTTTCTGGGCTTAGTATATCTTGCTTCTTCTTTACGTTTTACTTTTACAAAAGCCTGGCCAAAGGGAGAACAGGAGTCACTCATCTGTTGCTTATGATTATCTGCTGCTATGGTGGGTGGCTGCGCTTTTCTGAGTACCTGTGAATAGCTACTCTCTCTCAGTTAGGAACCTTACCTTTTAACTGCACTGTAATTGTTTCATCTGCGCCTGTGCTTTGCCCCCACACAGTGGCTCGTTCTCACGCATTCTTATTCCTTCAGGAAGTTCTGCATCAGGTGAAAAGCAGCCCATGTGGTCCAGGCTCTCATTCACCTGTTCTGAATCGCTGTTCACGAAACCTGCCACTGATACTTTAGACACGCTTCACACAGAAATAGTACTTCAAGCTTTTGCAGTTTTATTGACATTTTGGCTTCAGCACAACAGTTGAATTCTGATTCTCCTGTCTGCTTGCAAACTCATAAAAAGCGTGACCTTGAAAACAGACGAGGAAAAGAAGAATTGTCAGTATTTTGGAAGTCTCCTTATTTCTGTGTGAACATGTAAATATGTCTTTAATAGAAGAATCAGGCTGAGAGGGCAGGATTATCCATTTGCTTCTCTTATAAGCTATGAAACTTTCATCCTTCTGGAAAATTATTTCAAAGAAAAAGCTAGAAATTGTGAATCTTAGGAGTGCAGTGTGAATGTTACTTCAGTGTTCAAAAATAATTTTTGGAATTCTGACATTTTGTATTTAGCTGAGTCAGAAAAGCTGCTTAACTCTCCTTCTCAAAAACTGAAGGCTCCTTTGGAGGTAAGTTGATTAACTGGGTCCAAATATGCTCTCAAACCACCAACTTCTTATTTCCACAGGTTTTTGAGGGTGTTATGCATGAAAAAGTTTTCTGCAAAAGATAAAAAGATCAGATTTTCCCCAGTTCACCTGTCCTCTAGTAAGAAGTAGGAGAAATCAACAGACTGATACTGGAGTTGCCAATGTGCACTTTGGGTGGTGCAGTCTTACTTCACACTTCTGCTAGTGTCCTTGGCTGAGTCGGTGGAGATGACATCTGGGAAACCTAGTGCAACCCTTTTCTTTCAAACAAATATTGATCACATTCCTCATGAATTTGAATTTCCGTGAAAAAAGGTAATTGGACCTATCAGAGGTTGATGCTTGTTAAAATAAAGGATATTTTTTAATGATGAAAAGTTATTGAGCACAGCTATGTTGAAATCTGCCTGCAGAAGGTTATAGAGATGTCACACTGCTGCCTGTTTCCTGAAAGGGCAGAGGAACCAGTATCAGTGAGCCTGGTTATACCTACAACCTTCCAGATTCTTCCACAGAATCTCCATCTCCAGAATTCCACAGGAATTGTGAAGTAGTCTTTGCACTGAATGACACCAATGGTTGTTACTTGAACTATTTTAACTGCAGGTAATATTAAAGTCGATTTTCATGACAATTTTCAACAACAGAGATCCCAGGCTTATTTTTATAGGTGGCAAAATTCTTGTTTCACTTGTGCACGCAAAAAGAAAATGCATGTGTGCTGACCCCAGAGTTTCCACGGCAGTTTGTGTAATTTCCAAAGGATCAATTTCCTGTAGATTGCTCATGATATCTTGTTGTAAACAAGCATAAATTCTTGAAACACATCTGCAATATAAAGTCCGTCCTATACATAATTTTCCTGGGGAAAATGGGATTTCCCCTTGTTTTGTGATAAGAACATAAGAAAAGTAATCATTTTAGAATCGGAAGCAGTCCATAATCAAAAGCAAGTAAAGGATGGACAGCACGTTTGTCACCTAACACAAAACCAGGATGTTTATGTTAGCC
>VYZR01045696.1:8935-28997 GCA_013400675.1 Oxylabes madagascariensis
CTTAAATCAAAGGAATAAAACCAAAAGCATTTAATTTCCCCAGATGCTAAATGGATGTGATTTAAACTAATGTGAGAGGGCCTAGGGGAAAGAAATTGTCACAGATCAAATTTCAGAGTTGCACCTTTGCAGGTTGAGGCATATTAAGATGTCAAGATAATAATTATGTTTCTACGATTTTTTGGACTAGCCTATTGTGGATCAAATTTGTCTTAATAAAGCTCTTGACTACAATCTGGAAATGAAAATGCTCTATACTTCTACCAGGCTCCTCCATCAAAGCCTGTCTCTGCTACATGGTTGGAGCTACTTAGTTTTGAAGCTTTGCACTGGCCAAGAAATTTTTCCCTGCTTGGAAGATTTCTCTGTTGATGACTTGCTGCCACAATCTGGTCCCTTGAGTTCAAGAAAGTATCTCTCTAGACACTAAAGATACATCCATAAATGGTGTTTCAGAGTAAAAAATTGCTTTCAGGTAACTATTCTGATAGCTTATTTTTTGTTTTCTTGTTTCCTTTTAGAACAACAACATTCAAAAGATGCATGAAGATACTTTCTGCAAAATGAGAGATTTTACTTATGTGCGTAGGGCTCTCGAAGACATCAGACTAGATGGTAATCCCATCAATCTGAGCAAAACACCTTATGCATACATGTGTCTACCCCGTTTGCCAGTTGGTAACCTCATCTAAGCTTTGACAGCAGCCAAGACTGTCATATGCTGGAATAATCTCTAAGGACAAATCATTAACTCACTGCTACATAAACCTAGATGAATTTTTACAAATATCGATGTGGGAAATATTTCTGTTCATATTGGAATTGATTATTGACATACTGAGAAGACTATGAAATGTTAAAAGATAAATTCATTATCTACCCAACTGCAAGTTATTTAGCAATATCAAGAAAAATACTTTACTACAAAAACAATGCAAATACCAAATTTTTGGTGAATTGTTCAGATCTAATGTATGAATTCTAAATTTAAATAATTTTACATATAAAGTCTAACTATAACATGGTAAATAAAGAAATAAAAATAAAATATATGTACACAATTGATTATTTATTGGCTTTTATTTTAATTAAATATTATTCTTTGAGAGATACATCCATTTTTCTACTTCTTTCCTTAATGGTCCCTTTTTTTTTGGAAAAGTACCAGCAATATTCCAAGAAACAGGTTTTCTTCAGAAAACAGAATCTTTTCTTGACTCAATAATGAAATATGGAGCTCAAATCTCAAGTATCAGGTTACCCTCCCATAATCTATCTATATTTTTGCAGCAATAATTTATCTTTGTAATGCCGATGAGACCCAAAGCTGTTTTCTGTATCTTTGATAAACTTGCCTGACACATTATGTCACAAAAATGTCACATAATATAGCCTATTTGAGAAATACTAGATTTTTTTTTGCATAGAAAATGAAAACAAAACAAACAAAAAACCCAAAACAAACAAACAAACAAAACCCTCCTTTTGTCATATTTACATAGACAAAATTTTGCAGTTCAATATACTAAGGACCAGGATTCAGAGAACAAAGTCACAAATCATCTTGTGGAGCTCAATTTCCAATTACTTGATTCACAAAAAAAATTTTCTCTGCTTTACTATTTAACAGGCTTTCCAGGTAAAGATTAGAAAATTTCCCTCTTGGGATAGTTTGAATAACTCTTCTCCTTTACTGGAGGCAATCTAATACTTTTTTCTAGAGAGAAAGCCCCCTGGAAAGATCCACTAGATACAACATAGGTACCTGCTCATTCTGTTCTATGATGACAAGCATCAAATAACACCTGCATATCTTCAGTGATGAAGGTTTGATGAAAGACTTTGGCAAAAAAAATCCCTTTACACATAACAAATCAACCTAGACAATCTGGTATTTGTTCAATATTTAAGTTCCTTTTTATCTAGCTGAACATATATGCTCATTTAAAATGGAAATGAAAAATTTCTGTTGGGCCAGACAACGGAAACTGTTCACAGAGACCTCGCTCTTCACCCTTACTGCCACTTTCTAGAAGTGAACACACATAGAATATAGACTAAAGTTGGCATGGTTTGAGCTGGGAGGAAGTAGGTGAGGTGAGGTAACGACAGGATAAGAGTGATATGATGAAGCAAGAGAGGAAGTAAACAGTGTTTACTGAGCAGAGACATCACACTTGTTCTCTCCTGTCTTGCTCAAAGGCAGAGGGAGAGCAGCAAAATTCCAGAAGTCTTAGACCCCAGCTGCATTTACTTTTATTGTCAAGCAATTCTATCCTTTCCCTTCCATCCACCTACCATCTCTTATGCCATCATCAGCTCATCGTGTTCCCAGCAGAACATGTGCTTTGGGAAAGATAAAAATTCAAAGGTTGAAGGGGAGATGAGGGAGAGCACTAAAGCCCCTTCCACAGTTGCTGCAGTAGATTGAATCAGCCCCTGAGCTCTTGTACATAGGTCAAACTCCACGCCATAGTGATGGATCTGCTGCCCATACCACATCTGCTTCAGGGAAGATGCATTTCTGTTGGAGAGGGCAAACCTTGCTAATCATGAAGAGTATGGTGCACCTCAATTACACAAAGGAATATGGATGTTCAGATGTCTGGTCCCCAAGCATATTCTATGGTGAAAAACTGTAATGTCAAGACTGTTTTGCAAGATGCTCTCAGGTCAAGGATAGCAAGAAAAGAGTATACTGTAAATAAAAAACAACTATTGTGCTCCAGACGTCAAGAAATACTAAATGGAATATAATCTCTCTAAACTCTGCCTTGCAAGCAACTTCCAAAATCACAGACCAGAGCTCCCTCTCTTGTGCAGTGGTCAACTGTACTAATCTAATGCAGACCTTATTCAGTTGTGGAAATCTAGTCAGGGAGTTCACAGGTTTTGTGAGTATATTTTCCTTTTTTGTGTGTGTGCTTTCCCTTACAGTATTAGCATGTTATCAGAGGTAATACAGTTGCTGCTCTTCCCACTTCTGATAACAGTTCAGAGGTTAGCAGCAACAATGTAACAAGGTTACATGTTTAAATCATGTATGGGCCAATCTGCTACAGCTTTCTACCATTCCTGCCCAGACACATACCAAAGTCATGGAAGTGAACAGAGCCCTGTCTCTTCTTTCTGCCACTTGGCCTCTGCTAGGAAGACAATGTTCTTAGAAAAACTTCTGTTAGTGAATCATAAAAGTTAAACCAGTTCTGATTTTAAAAGAAAAGATTGCTATTACATTTCATATATTTTATCTTTAGTGCAGCAGTTGTGTGCTTGACATCTTTTAAGGATGTCTGCAAGGAGTATCACAGGAGAAATTAAGAACTTGTAAATAATTTTTTGGCCTGGGGAACTGAACAGTGCTGGGAGAACATAAGGTGCATGAAACAGCAGAACTATCTTACCCTTGAGATCTTCGTGGTAAATCCTGTTAACTTAGGCTTTCTAGAGTGACGTAGCTATTTCTGCTGTTGGGTTCTGGAGCTGGGAAGCATACAGTGTTACCTCCGCAGCACCATCCATTGACCAGTACAAATATTCCTTCAGCCACAGAGTCGACTTGGGAGACCCATGAGAATCTCAACTATGTAATTATTTTAAGCTACAAGGAGTTGATGTTAAATGTCTACTTTCTATTAAAGATCTCACCTGAAAGTAAATCCATGAAGACATGTTCTGCAGAAAGGCTGAAGCTACTAGTGTTCAACAAGGAGACAAGTGATGACATTAAATCAAACTCGTAATTGTGAGGATTAAGCTACATGTCTAAAAGACTTTTTCTGATGCAATGAAAATGAAGTGGCAATGCAGTTTGAAAGAAGTTGTATTTGCTTAGTCAGTATGGCTCTTCAGTAAGCACCTTTGATACCTCACTCAAAACTGATCACAGGTAAGAGAGCATTATTAGCTAAATGGGCTGCTAGAGAAATCTTTGATTTGAGAAGGTCCCCAAAATGCCACAATCTGACCAGGAGATAAAGAATGACTACAGAACCTGCTATCCTGCTATAGTTAACATTATAAGCCAGAAAACTTTCCAAAAAATCATCGTGGTTAATGAAAGCACTGATCACGAACTGTACCTGGGATAACATCTTAGGGTCACCTTGATCAAGAAAAGACTGTGAACCTTCCGGTTTTGTGGGTTTTTCTTTGTTGTTGTTGTTGTTGTTGTTGTTGTTTGTTTGTTTGTTTGTTTGTTTGTTTTTTGTTTTGTTTTGTTTTTGTGGGGTTTTTTTGTTTTGTTTTTTTTTTTTTTTTATTATTATTATTATTTCTCAGTGGAGCTGGGCTCAGAGCTGTCAATATTGATAAGCAAAGACTGTTGCTATCCCTAGAAAAAAAGGCCATGGGCAGATTTCGTTTCACTAATGTACAGCGTCAGCTAATAATTTCATGGACCGCTACTGCCATCCTGTGTTGATAAATAGCGACACTTGAAATCATACCGAAGCCTGACACTTAGGGTACATGAGACTTGTTTTCACTTGTTTGGTAAACTTGACCTTATGCACATTTTATTTTCCTTTCATCTTTAATGAAAGCTGAAGGAACGGAAAACTCTTTGATGATAAAAACAATGGAAGATTATGTGAATTTTTTTGTTGTTTTTGTTGAAGGGGTTGTTTGGTTGGCTTTAGTATTTTGTTTGGGCTTTTTAATACAACCTAGAAAATAAAAAAGAAATAAAAATGAGGAAAATCTCCTTTTTGTATAGCATATTGCAAACAAGTATTTTATATTTTTTTTAAATTCTAATATTTTTCTTGTTTTGTATTTAAATAAGAAGACTATAAATGCCATCAGAACAATTTATGTTGCAGGGCATCATAATATACGGATCTAATCATTAAGTACAAAAATTCAGAGTTCTTGATGATATCGCTCAGCAAAAGATAAACACAGATTCTGGTCTAAATGTGGATATGCATCACTTACTATGAAACCATAAGCCTGGTCTGACAGTGTCAGTGGATGGACAGGGAGTCTAAAACAATAAATATCCACCTATTCCCAGCAACATAAAATGTGCACACTTCCAAAGACAAACACAGCCCCAAAAATCTGATCTTTATCTTTGTGTGGTGAGAATGAGGACACTCTTCTCTTCAACCTGACTGTCATTTATAAAGTTTTTCTCTCACTATAAAAAACACACTTTAAAAAAAAAAAAAAAAGATTCTATTTTATTTAGTCCCCTCCCTGGCAGTGTTCAAGTCCAGGCTGAGGCTTTTTAGAAGCCTGGTCTAGTGGAAGACATGCCTGCCCATGGCAGGGAGGTTGGAACTAAACGATCTTCAAGATCCTTTCCAGGCCAAACCCTTCTGTGATTTATTAGTTTTTATTCTGTATCACAAAAACCCGACAAGATGGATGCTCCAAATAGGACCTGGTGTTGTGTAAATACACTGTGTATAGAAAATTAATCTTGAGATAAACCTGGTATCTATCCTTCCACCTTCCACACTGAAAAAGTAGGAATTCATTTCAACAGCTAACATAAAGAGCTGGATGCAGGATTTTGAGTCAGGATGGCAAAAAAGGCTTTTTGAAGGTTCTGACTTTCTGTGCCAGCTCGTGACAGCTACTTAGTCCCTCCACACCCTTCTTCAGCAGGTGCCCCAGACAACTTTCCCTCAGTCCCACGAGGTGTTCAGAGCGAAGCACAGACCGGGGTTGGTGATGGTATCAGGGCTGACAATGGTGTCAGAGGCAGAGATCGGGTTTGTTCCAGCGAGGCCTGGCCAAGGCCTGCAGGGCCCGCACGGCAGGGAGCCCCCTACTGACTGATGGGCTGTGCCCTTGTCACCAGCTCCGTGTCACCGCCGAGCCCCGCTGGCTCCTCCAGACAGGGTGGCAAGGCAGTCTGTCACAGAGCACCCACACGAAGAGCCTCTGCAGGACAGCAGGCTGTCAGCATGGAGAGGGCAAGGTACAAGGCTCCCTCCCAGGCCTGCCAGGTAAACACCCCCCACGAGGCCATCGCTGCAGGGCTAGGCCGCAGCTGGAGGGAAAACCTAACGCAGCGCAGTCGCCCCAGCCGTGCCCTGCTGCTGGCTGCGGTCACTGCTGGGCAGCGCAAGAAGGCACAGAAAGGTGAGGACAGGGACAAGAGACCAAGGCAGTGTCAGCAAGTACAGGCAAAAGACATGCTTATCGTGCTCCTGTGTAGCAACAGGGCTGGCAGGGGCAGGAGACAACAGCAGGAATGGAAGCACAGGGGCAGAAGGCACGTTAATGGAGATGATCAACAAGGGCAACAGAAGAGAGAGAAGGACCTCAAGGAGCAGGACCCCAGTGCATCTTCCTCAAATGGCTGTGAGAAACAGGATGGCCAGCACAGCAGTCCTGTGCATGGACCGCAGCAGAAGCAGCCTCAGAAGGCACAGTGGCAGGGTCACGACTGCAGCAGGAATTGGGAGCAACAATCACTACAATGCACTGAGCCCCTCCACCAAGACCAGGCAGGTGAGCAGAGTGGCAGTGATCAAAAGAGAGAACTGCTCTGGAATGCAAAGAAGCGCTGCTGGATCACAACCTCACATTTGCCAGCAGCAATATGGCAAGAGGCAAGAACGCGCCTCCGGCCCATAAACCTGGCAGGGTACCGCCTGCCCGGGATGTGCACACCCCACAACACCAACCAGTACTTCATGGGCCGCTGCAAGTACATGAAGATAGACGAAAACAAAGCGGCAGTGGAGGTATCTGGAGAAGTTAGTGACTGCAGCACTGAAGATGAGGATTTCCCTCTGATGGCTGCTTTCCCTTCTGCAGATCAATAGGCTGAAGGCGCATCAGCAGAAGAGGAAGAGGAGAGCACACAGCCTGCCCGCCAAGACTGTAAATACCGAGACAATATCTTGTGTGAAACCCTAACCAGAGTGACAGCACAAGGAAAGTGTCTGATTTGTAAAATCATCAGCTATTAACAGCAGGGAACTGCTTGACATTCAGCTCCTTAAATAAATATATATATATATGTACTTCTAACCCTGCTGCCCAGTGTCTAATGATTCACATACACTAAGAGAGGCCTGTCAGAATACGAACCAGAAAAAAGTTAGCATTTCATGTGCCAAAGTGGTCCAAACTGCTACCCCAGACATTTATTTTTAGAGACCCTCTGTTTCCCTCATGTACATATATCCCATTCCGGAAGATTTTTAAGTATATTATGATGTTATACTGAGAAGAGAAAGCCTAACTAGATGATTAAATTTTAAAAAATTCCAACATGTATTTCAGCAAATGTTAGAATGGAGGTTTTTTGAGCATTAGGAAAGAAAAAAGAGTACTTGTTAGATAAATATACTTTTTGCTATAAACAGACACTACAACCTGTTTATCGATGACTGAAGTGTGCATTTGCATATATACAAGTAAGCAAATTAAATGCACTGCAAAAATAGGAGAAAGACAACAAAAAAATCCCATTTAGATGCACCTGAACCTGTCATGAATGCTCATATAGCTTCCCTTTTAGAAGATGTCAAGAAGAGGCAGAAGCTTGGTGATATGCCTTAGCTTTGCTTTTTAAGGTAGCTGATATTATAGCCATGGAAACCATCACAAATATACTGGTATTTCCAATAGGCTGCTTCAGAGAGAATGATGCTGGTGTGGGCTAGGGATTTAAAATGTGGAGAAGGAAAATTTTTAGTGGGAAAGGCTGTGGATCTGATCCTTATATTTGTAGCCACTGGTAAAATGAGGTGCCATAACCCTTTTCTAACTTTGCTCTAAGTTGAGAGAAAATTCAAAACTCAGTTTGTTACACAAATATTCAATTTTTCATGTTTCTAGTGAAACAAACCACTAAAAAATATAAATAAAATCAATATTAAATACAATGTTGCTACAGGTGTTGATAGGCTTTCTGTGCAGAGTAAATATATATAAGTATATATTTGTATATGTAAATATACATATTTGAATTTCTTGAATACTTCATAAAATTAAGTGCCTACCTAGATCTGTGGATCTATTTTTTTTCTTTGGACTTTTTTCTCCAACTAATTTTTAAAAGTCCTAAATTCTCTTCCTGAAGTTCACCTTTAAATCTCATAATGCTTTAATACTTTTCGGTCTTCCTCCTTCACACTCTTCTTCGCTGCTAGTTAATAGAAATCCTCTTAAACCATTAGAAGCAGGATGCAAATCTCTTATTTGGCAGAAAGCCTCATTTTTAGCTCCCATATAGCCCACAAGATGATATCACGGACTGTAATAAGACAAGGTGGTGTTGAGAGAGAGGGGGAGTAACAGAGAGGCAGTAAAGCAAGGAAAGCTTTGATATGCCATAAACTAACTAGCAGAAGTTTATGCTAGACTTATCAAACCCTTGCTTAAATGAAAACCGTGTTACTAAAATTTTTCCTCAATCAGTGTCATTTTCTACCTTTTTATTGTCTGTAAAAAATACTTCAAATTCACTAATCATGAAGAAAACAATTTGAATAAATGTAAGGTTTATAGTCTCATTATAGTATCTCCTTTTAGTATATTTTTGTCTTTGAAAGACAATAAAAACATTCATAAAACTCTGGCTTATCAAAAGGGATCTTGATAGACTGCAGCACTGGGCAATCACTAATGGGATGAAATTTAACAAGTACAAATGCCATATTCTGCACCTAGGAAGAGTAATGCTGGACACAAGTATAAATTGGGAGAAGAGTGGCTGTAGAGCAGCCCTGCAGGAAAGGATATGTGGGTGTTGGTGAGCAGCAGGCTTTACACAGGTCAGCAGTGAGCGAGCCCTGTCAGCCTAGAGGGCAAAACACAGGGAGTGCATCAAACACTGCATGACCAGCTGGGAAAAGGAGGGGATTGTCCTGCGGTACTCAGTGTGGGCTTCCCTGGAGCACTGTGTGCAATCCTGGCTCCCACAATTTGAGAAGGTTGTGGAGATCCTTGAATGCATCCAGAGGAGGGCATCGAAGCTGAGGAAAGGTCTGGAAGGTGGAGGACTTTGAGCTTGTTTAATTCAGAGAAGAGGAGGCTGAGAGGCTGTTTCATTGCTTTCCACAGCATCCCAAGGAGGGGGAAGTGAAGGTGGAGGTGCTGGTCTCTTTTCCCAGATATCCAGTAACAGGATCTGTGCCAGGAAGGTTTAGTCTGGACATTGAGAAACACTTCTTTACTGAGAGGGCAGACAAACACTGAAGGCTCCAGGCTTGTCATTGTCTAAGAGGCATTTGGACAATGGCCTTAACCACATGCCTTAACTTTTGGTCAGCCCTGGAATGGTCAGGCAAGTGGACTAGGTGATCATTGCAGGTCCCTTCCAGCTGAAAATTTTCTATTCTATTCTATTCTATTCTATTCTATTCTATTCTATTCTATTCTATTCTATTCTATTCTATGTTGGAAGGTTAACAATAACTGCAGTATCACAAGAACAAAATACAGAGTTTCCGTGAAGGAATTTCAAATGTAGCTCTCAAGTATTTCACATTCTAATTCAGATTGCTTCTATTCAAATTTTCTTAGTGTTTTTTTAATTGAAAGACAAGGACAAACATCTTTGTTTTCCTTTATAGATAAGAAAGATTTGTCCAATTTATTTAATTTTGTTTTGTAATGGCTGAATTTATATTTCAAGCAATATCAATTAGCATTCAAAATTCAGAAAAAAAATTGGCTTCCTAACTGAAGAGTTCTTTGGTCATTGCAATGCCAAGGCCCTATAAAGCTGGAATTGCTTATTCCTTTTCTATGTTTTGTCATCGCACTAGCAAAGATGACAGTTTAATACACCACAGTTAGTACAAAATATTTATCATTTTGATACATAGTTGAATGTGTTCAAATTATTACAGAATATTTTCTCCTTAAGTTATATGTCGTCTTTTAGAGTTCAATGGTGGACCATTGACGCTGTACTGGTCAAAGGAGATTGTTTTAAAAGACTCTAAGTTCAGTTATAAAGTTGAAATGCCTTTCTTCAAAATTAATTCTGCCATTATTTATATATATTAAAAAATTAGTCTTTCAGAAGTACTTGTAATCTGGCAATGAAACAGTTTAAATCTCAAGTTTTGAATATCTGAATTTTTCATCTATTTCGTCTGCTTTTTTGATAGAATTGGGATAAACAGCTCTGAGTATTGTTCAATAATATGGCAGAGAATGGCTTAAATATTGACTTACTGTCTATAATATTTCTAAGGAAAATCAGCTTATTGCACTTTTAAAAATTTCATCTTCTGACAAAAGTAACCACAGTTGTTAGAGGACATCTGTTCAGGAATAGTATTTTATCTCAGAAGCATAAGGAAAAATGTGTGGGTTTTTAATTTACTGCTGTGAATTGGAGAAATAAAAGAGAAAGTAGAAAATGTTCTTTTAATAGTAAAGAGTCTGGGCAAATTCTGTTAAAGCGATTGATTATCTATAATGGTATCCCAAGAGGGTATGAGTTACACTTATGAATCTCTAGTAAAAAACAATAGCTGAGAGAAAATAACAGCTTCTTCCTTCCCTCCCCCCCTCCTTTTTTTTAATGTAGGCTAATATAGAAAAATAGTTTGCTCTAAAGTGCTCTCACACCTAAGAGGATGAAGCAACCCTAACTTTATGGCAACATTTTGAATTTATATTATTTATCAAACTACAATTTAAATTTAAGCTCTCCAGACAACCAGTATCTAATAATTTCAAGTTGTCTAAATACTTTCAAATTTGTGGCACATCACCAGAAGGCCTCCCAAATAAAACTTCTTAATATCTCCCAAAACAAACACTCCCTAAAACTTGACTTTATTGTGAACTGTGTCTTAATAGGTATTTCTGATGACATGTGATGGTACATAAAGGTCAGTTTGGTGTTCACACTAAAAAAAGCTCATTACACAAAAATCTAAATCACTAATATTTTTACTGTACATAATTAAATATATACTCAATTTAGTAAATGAGTTTGACAGAGAATGCCAATAATGGCAGACCACAGACCTGGCAATATCTCTCTACTGCACACTACTGAAGAAGCAAGACTATTTTTACTACACCTTATATCCTGGCAGTGATGCTTGACAAGAGAGACCCATTCTTCATTTCCAGAATGGGATGTTGACAGAACAAGTTACTCTGCCCCTTCTCCCTGGGAGTAGATCATACAAGCAGCATATCAAGGTGGTGTCCCTTCCTTTCCATGGTCTTACGTGCCAGAGGCAAGAGATCAGGCTGATCAGTGTTTCATTTTAGGCATTACATGCAAAGCGTGCCCAAATAAAAGCTGAGAAGAACTTTGCAGCTGCTAGTTTAGCATTTTGCTGAAGAGAAGAAAAGGCTGAGGGAGATCTTATGAATGTGTGTGAACATCCAAGGAGGACAGTACAGAAGACAGAGTTGGAGACTCTTCTTAGTGGTGCCCAAGTGGTGATCAGAAGGAAGGAGCACAAAATGAAATATAAGCAATGTCATGTAAATAAGAGAAATACTGACCACCTCAGTGAGGGTGGTTAAACACTGACTCAGATTGCCCAGAGAGACTGTGGCATCTCCATCTTTGAATCTTCAAGACCTGTCCTGGGCAACCTGTTCTAGCAGACTTTGCTCTGAGCATAGGGGTTTGGCTCCACAATCTCCAAACAGATCTCAGCCTCAGCCATCGTGTGATTCTATAAGCACTTTACCTTGGCTGTATTTTTTTCCTTTAGCAACACAGATTAGTTGCTAAGCACTACTTTAGCAAACCTGTGATTCCACTAAAAAACAGTTCCACACCCTTAATGAGATCATAGTAATTCTCCCTTGCATTTACCTTCCTACTGATCATGAATGAATTTTTCAAAAAGCAATAAAATTCCTGCAGGGATTACAGTTTAAATAGGAGGTGTGGCTTAGAATATACATCTGAAATGTAAATCTTAAACAAATTATGCCACATAGGTTAAAGAAATTGTAACATTAAGGATATGATTAAAAGAAATCCAAACAATGTGACTTTGGTTTCAGTTAAGGTTTTTTTGTGAATGAGATATCCACATGAATTATGTTTTATTATATATTGATATCATTACAAAAACAAGTGAATGCAACATTTCAAAATCCATGAAATCTAATCTGGGACTGCAAAGCCCCAGACTGACTATCATTCTGTCTGACTACTGTAATTGCTATATCAGAACAGAGATTTGGGCACCTTGCTTTGATAGATGTTTAGGAGATGAGTATCCAGTATTTGAAAATTATATAGTTGTTTACAAAGACTGCAATTAAATTACTTTCAGATCCCAGCCTTCTCCATCCAGGAGCTTCTCATCCATGGTAAGCACTTTTTCTAAAGCCAGCTTTCTCCCAAACTTATGTTTTCTATTTAGACTCCTTACTCAGTCATCCTCTCTAGTATTCCTAGACTGAGCTGTTCAATGTTTTCTCTGTTCCCACCTCACTACCACCAGAAACCTTCATGTACATGAGAAAAGTAAAAGGCACTCTTGGGCAGATGTGTATACCTTCAATATGGAGCTTGGCATCTTTTTGACCTGAATGAACTAATGCTCTTCTATGCAATACTTGCAGTCAGCAAGGGATGAAGAGAACTCAAAGCCAGCAGTCTGGATGAGGCCATCCTATTTTTGGGTGTGAAGGGAAAATGCTATATAGAAATAACCTATGCTGTGTCAGTAGGCCTCAAGTCCAAATGCAGCTTCAGAGACTTTGTTGCTAACTGTATGTCTTTCCTTTCCTTGTTTGAACCAACTTTTCTCTCCTTCTGGTTCAACCTGTCTTGTTGGTAGCAGCACAGCAGTAGGCTTCCTGTTCTGAATTTAGTCCACATCCTCAATTCAGCCTGCAAAAGATCAGAGCTGCCCAAATCCTTTTGCACCCCTTCCAAACCTGCCCTGGAATATGAGCTGGTACATGTTTCTGTGTGGATAGCACTCATGTACACAGAGCAAGTGGACTCTTCAGCCAAACTGCAAAACCTTTTCAAACCTCCCATAGTCATAACTAAACTGCACCTTTTTTTAAGGGTTCATAAATGGAAGAAAAAATCCTGATGTATTTTTCATTTGCAACAGAGGAGGTGTGCCCTAAAATAAAAGTCATATTTCAGTTCAACATTGATTCCTGCCCTTTAGAGAAAGTGCAGGAGGTTGAAAAAGAAGGAACACAAATATTTTTAACAGGGACATGAGAATTTTTTGTATTCTCAGCAACAGCTGAAATAAATTTGATTAAAAGTTTCTCAAAAGTTAAAACTGAAGAATATATCTAACATGGAAAATTTCAGTTCATGCTTAGTTAAAGTCACCTGAAGACAGGATACTATAGTGACAATTACAACTGATAATGGGCAATGCTTAAAATTACAAACTAGTGAACTACTAATAAAAACTGCACATACATGATATAATTGTTCCCCCGTGAAATTACACCTGAATAAAAACATATTTTGACAACACAACAGGGTACCGGATGGAATAAAAAACTTTGGTCTGTGCCAAACCCTCCATACCTAAACCTGTGATGGGAATCATCCCACCTCTTTAGACATCTAAAAAATCATCTGTCCCCTCCAGGACTTTAAGAACATGATCCACACACAAATGAAAACAAAAATTATCTTCCACCCTGAAAGTGTAAGATAGGTTCTTTAGGCCGCACTAAGTAGAAGTCCATGCCTCATCCACAACATGCCTGGCTTTAGCCTCAGGACGAAAAGGCGGTTTCTGAGCCATTACGGAGTTCAAATTACTGTAACATTTTGGCAGAATAACACATGCATTATGGAAATATTAGCAAGATACAGTATTTGCCTATCCACTACTTCAGATGTCCACAGAAAATTTTTGTAATTTAGGTAGGAACAAGCTGTACAGAGCCATGTTTTAAGTCAGAGGACTAGACTAGCTATGACAAATTTGAGATCCTAGTACTGTACAGTCTCTTCAAAACGGTGGCTTAAATAATCTACTATTATCTTTTAAAATTCCCTTGAATGGGAAAGAATTGGATGGAAATCCTTGAGTAATTACAGAGCCAGCATAACAACACAAGAAGACGGTGCATCAAACAAATTAAATGTGGTGGGCTTAGGGAGAGAGGCTGTTACGGTGCTTTGTTGTTAGTTTTTGGTGTTCTTCTTTTATTCCTTCTCTATATGAGTAATTTCCAGCCCCTACATTTTGCTCTTCCATTTCAGAACGCCTTGTTCCCAATTGCAGTGCAGAGGCTGCCGAGGCAGGGCTGCTTCCGGCCGGCGGCGCTGCGCGCCCGGGAACGCGGGGAGGCGGCGGAGGGAAGGGGAGGGCGATGGCTCCGGCTCCTGTTCCTCCTGCCGGCTCCTGCTGCCGGCTCCTGCTCCTGCTGCCGGCTCCTGCTGGCAGCACCGGAGTAGCGCCCCGCTCGCTGCCTCAAGCCGCAGCGCCAGCCGCGGGTCTGCCCAGCAGCGGCACCGCTCCGCCTAGCTCAGGAGCTGCCAAACGGGGCAGCGGCGGCGTTTCGTCACTGTCCGTGGAACGCATTTGTCACCACGAAAGTGGCAGGCCCTTTGCAGCAAAAAAGGTTTTATTTGTGATTCTAGCTTTTTGTCAGATCCGAGCTTTCATTCCTGGCACTGAAACTCGTCTCTGTTCGGTAGAGCTTTTAGCACCAAGCCACTGCTGCCTGAAAGGAACAGATTAAATTCCAAATATCCTCTCAATTTCCCTAACACATGACACCTGGGCACTAAGGCATTACATTATTTAAGCAGGGAAGAGACAGTCATTTTAAGACAAGTCCTAAATAGTTTAATAGCCTTAATGGTTAAGAAACAAAATAATTCAAGAAAGCATGAATAATCTGTCCTCAGCCATGTAAACCCTGAATTTCAATCTCCATTCCACTCCTGGCATTCTGAATGGTGATGAGTGAGTTGCCAAACAAATTTAAACTTTGATTTTTCTACAGACAAAACAGTAGTCTTTTACTTGAGGCTGCTGGATATGCCCAGTGTGTTTAATCCATTCATAAACTGTTTAGAAAACCCTGGGTGCATACTGCAAAAGAAATAAAAATGTCTGTATATCCAGGGGTCATCCCAGCCCTTGTTTCAGGTGGGGAGTATTTTTAACTGTTACTGAGAACCAAGAACTGAAAAACGAGAGAAAAGGCTGGTTTCAGCCCCAAAGAGGATTGAGGGTTGAGAGTGGGAGGAGAAAAATTTAAAGCCAGTAAAAATTCCTGGGAAGTGAAAAGCATCAACTGCTTGAATTTCACTGCTGGTGGGAGTAGTAAAAGCTTTCTGTCTGCTCATCTCTAGTATGCAGAGCTAGTCAGAGAGCCCAACAGAGCATTTTCCTGAAAACACAGTTTGTCAAAATTAAAGCATAGTTCAGGTTCACAATGAAAAATTGTCACTGTTCAGAAAAAAACAATGGTGATGGGGGAGATTCTGCTAAAAGCAAAGTGGAACATGTTATGGTTTTGTTTCCAAATAATTTTTCATTTCTATTAACATGCGTTTTAAGAAACTGAATTATCTATAAATGATAACACCAGAATCAAGTTACATCATACACCCCAAAATATTGCTAAAAATGGCCATTATATTCTGCTGCCATGTTATCTGGATATGCCACAAAGGATGCATAAGAGCTACTTTAGAAATGTTTTGGAGACTTAAAAAAAAAGTCCACGTTGATTTTTTAGTGTTGTTATCTCTATGGAATAGAGCTTGAGAGCATGAAACCATCCTGAATTCATTAAGTACAGGAATATTTTATGCCCACAGACCGAAAAAAGCAAGAGATTTGTTTAAAAAGGTGCCAATGGCTGGTGAAGTATGCCACTGAATTTGGTAGTTTGATGCAAAAACACAGATTTACCATTCTAGTGCTGAATTGTCCCCTTTTTAGGCTCAGTAAAATAAAGGTTAGAGATACCTTGTTCTTAAATGTAGAAGAAAACCTACTTGTAATAGATGATCTGAGGAGACAGAGGCAAATCAAAACACAAGAGTAACTTTCAGAAAAAGGGGGTGCTTGGCCAGAAAATGTTTGAGATCACAAAGGATTCATGAGGGCTTCATGCGCTGGCAGAGAAAACAATAAACTCTTCTCCAAAGACTTTGTCTTCATAATATTGCTTCTTTCATAGATAACCAAGCTTATGAAGATTTTTTAAAGGCTAACAAATTGTCCTGTTTGCTGTACGTTTGTGGCATAATGGAAGGTGCAACAAAATTATTTTACTATTCTTGTGACTTCATGGGAAGGAAGACCCTCTAACTGCCTGGGCAACTAAACTGCCTGGCTATATTTCATCTTCTCTCCCTGCCCTCAGCATCCAGACCATGATAGCAGGCTGCTGAGTAGTTTGCTAGATAAATTACAAAAATCCAAAACACATCAAGCTTAATTTTCAGGCTATAATAGTAAGAGTGTAATTTATAGCAGTGGAACTCTGTCACTTTATACAGATATACGTCATCTATATTATTGAAAATGCATGCAGATTTGTCTTGATCTTTCCTCCAGTTTTTCTGCCTAATTATCAAAGTGATGTCTTGCCCCTAGAGAGAAAGTAATTTTGTTACTTTGTGATATGTTTTTCTAGTTGCTGCAGTAGCTGAGTCATAATACATGGTTTGTGAAATTACATCCTTTCTTTGGTGATGGCAATAAGATAGAGGGAGCTGCATGAATTAGTATATACGTAGGAGAGTTTCAGAGAAGAGAAAGATTTTGGCAAGGTAAAGTCTACTTTTAATCCACAGAAGTGTCTCTACTGTAGAAAAGAGGACTAAAAAACCCACTGGCAAACTAATGGTTTTGGCAGAACATTCCTACTGGAACAATGCTTTGGTGTAAATTGTCTCTAAAAAAAACCACCCTTAGATACTATACTAAAGTAGCTTGAAAGTACTTGTACATTTTTACATCCCTAAGCATGTTTTTAAAAACCTAGGACCTTTTAAAGATGAAGATGGCTATTTAGAACAGACATGTCCAGAAATTACATAACTGCTATAGTGTACTGAAAAACAAAATCTTCATGGGGAATTTTCCTGTTTTTTTAGCAATTAATCTTTTAAATAAACGTCTCTACTGATTAAGATAGCTATCTTGGCCAAATAATTAATTAAGAAAGCAATCAAACAGAAGGCATAAGTGAATAGAGTCCTGTGACTGGAGGGCTTTTTAATGCTGCACATGTTCCTACCAGTCAGCATTTCCTTTGAAAGGCTGGAACAGCCTTGTTTGCTCTTCAGTGACAGACTAAGCACAGATGGCAATTCAACAGTCTTGTCTGCACACGTTGGCCCAGAGAACGTGACCTGCATCTGTTTTAAGCAAGAGACTAATGTGTTTGCTCAAGACACCAGCAGGCATTGCTGAGTAATCCTTGGATTCACACGACAGCCTCCTTTCTTGCCTCCAAGACTTCTCCAATGTGGAAGAGCAGGTGTTCATACAGGCTTGCTCTAGGTTGAACGATGGCTTTCTGGAACATGGTTGAAATTTCTATTTTGAGAGATTTTTTGTAGAGAATGTGAAAATAAGCATGTTATATTTTAGAGAAAGGTTAGTGGATGCTATACCACAAAAATTTTGTTCTTGATATGTAATCATATTAATCATGGCAGCAGACTATGATTCAAATGTGCATTTTGAATAAAAATCAAAACATTTGTTGTGTGTAATAAATATATTGAATAATTCGTGTAGATTTTAGAATTTAAATGTAGAAACATGAAGTTCAAGCCTGCGTCCCAAGCACCCTGGATCCTACAGAAAGATAAGGAACAATAGGCTCTAATCACCCAAGCCGACAAACCGCGTCCACGCCCGAACACAGCTAAGCGGCCATCTCCTCGGTGATAGAATCAGCTTCTCGTGGCAAGGCGGTTCCATCACCTCTGAAACCCCTGAAAAGAAATCCCCTGCAGGCGGGTATCGGACTGAGAATTCTAAGAATCAGACTGTACTCCGAAACTGCTCGTCCGCGCACACCCATCACACACAGGCTGCAGGACCAGATGGGGGCATTCAGAACTCTAAGCCACGAGATCCGAAAGGAAGATCTGCCCTTTCAGAGAAATTAACCAAGAACTATACCAGCATTCAGTCTACCTTCGCAAACAATAAACTGTGTAAAGAAAAGGACATTTGAAATTAAAATGAACTCGGTTACATCATTGCAACTAAAATTGTATTTGAAGTGCAGCACAGGCTGTGTATCTTCGGTGATTTACCAGAATCCATGCTTTATGCTGGTCTCTGAGAAACACCCCACCGACTCCCGGGCTCGGTGCTGCATTAATTGATTATTATTAAATTGATTATTGTGGCTGAACTAAATTTAATGTTGTCATAATAAATCATTATTATTATTATGATGATTCGGCTATCTCATTTATAACATTGTGGGTCTAAGAATATTTACTCTGTACATGTACAGGATTATTTGCAAACCAGTATTTTTGTGAAATAAACACAAAATCTATATATAGCAAGTTTGCCTTCAAGTAAGCAAACAAAACCCCTTTAAAATTTCCTTATTGAATAAATTTCTGTGCAACACTGGATAAAACTTAGCATATATTTTGTCCTTTGTTCAGAAAACTGGTAAGATATAACATGGCAAATAAGGACTTCGTGGATTTTCTGGAAAGAACTGTACAGTACTATCCCAGAGACGTCAGACAAGGCTGAGATCCTAATGGCCAGTGTTGGCTTCATTCGTTGGTTTGTTTGGTCTTTTTTTTTGAAATCTTAATGAAATCTTTACCTTGTGTGTGACATTTAAACAATTACTATTAAAAAAAAAATAAAAAAAGTGCAGTCACATTTTGAAGAGTTGCTCAAACTTTGCATTATGGGAATTTCTATCTGATTGTCACAGGTACTTTTTTCCAAAATCAGTTTTATTTGTCCTTTTTTCCACTGTGATAATATTGCATTAGACCAGGATATGATCACAAAATGTGCATTTTGGAGGTTATGGCAGAACGGCTGAGGACTGCATCACAGCAATAAGGAGAAACTATTCATGATGTAAGGACAATTGTAAATTTTAAACATCTTTGTTGTCAGATTATATACATTGTTTTCAAGGAAAAGAAATTTTATGGTTTTCTCACAATTCAGTTAGCATAACCTACAATTCAGCAGTTAATTTTGTGATTAACTTACTTAATTTTGTGATATATTTACTTTTTAAAATCCATTCATAAAACTCTTTAAACTCACAAATAGAATTAACTTGAAGTTCAGTCTTAAGAAACTTGTAATTTAACAGGTTTTTCAACCCTTCCAGCTCTTTTTGCAATATTTTTTCACTAGTTCTTCACAAGGAGGACAGATATAAATTCTACAATTTTAAGGAACTAAGAACAGGAGATTTTGGAGTTAGAATATTAAATAATTTCTTGATACAAAATTCCTGAAGCACATCCTCACACTCTAATGATTGTCTCAGTACACAATACTCCTAAAAACAAGGTAAATATTATTTTCAGCACTAAAACCTTGCAATTTCATGAAAAATCAATTTTATTTTATTTTTTTTTTCTCCAAAGAAGGTAGTTGAGCCTCGTAATATTTATTTTTTTTTAATCAAACTCTGGAGCCAAATGGCAAGACCCAATCAATATGACTAAAGAAAATCCCTGATCAGTTTTTTTTTACTTTCTCTGGAAGGTATTTTTGGGGAAAAAAAATTATAAGAGTCTGTCATTCATTTTTACATGTAACTTGCTCTTCAATAAAAAGTGTCAGAAAATTAAAACTTTGACTTTTTAGATCACATCATTGATTAACTTATTTTAAAAGAAATACAAGTAAGAATCACTGAAAGTGTCTGCAGTGTCCCTGTCTTAATGAATCAAACACTCTTCATCTAATAAAGGCTGTTACTTGGAACAGTTGGAACAGATGGTTAGTTAGTTAGTTAGTTAGTTAGTTAGTTAGTTAGTTTGTTTGTTTTTTGATAAAGGCAAAAAATAAGGATAAGTCAGATCACATGCAAATCTTTTTCCCTTTTAAGTGTTAGATTTTGTGAAACCTGAAAAACACAGGAGACCAAAGGAAGACTAGGAAATATGGGTGTCTTGGTTAGAAAA
>VYZR01045743.1:16603-34143 GCA_013400675.1 Oxylabes madagascariensis
AAAAATATTTCAATGCTTCTCAACAATGCTTAAAATTCACAGCATTTTATAAAATAAAGTGATAGGCAAACTACTTTTCTTTGGTTTGCATTTGCTAAAGATGATGGAAGAGAGCTATACCTAGATTTGTATGTGAAATTTCAGGAACTAAAAAAGCAGAGCACTACATAACCAGTTAAGCTCAGATAAGAAAATAAACTGGATAATCAGCAGGTAAGTTATATAACAAAATCTTTTCCCTCTTAGGGCATATTAAGTTGTAGCACACTGATACTAACTCTAAAACCGGGAGGGGGGGAGGGGGCGGGGAGAAATTTTTCTTTCTGACAGAAGATGTTCTCTGGAAGCATTTATTGTCTCCTCTTTCCTTGCATTTGTCTAGCTGGGTGGAAGCTGGAATCGGTAGAAGGCTTGCATGAATTCAAACATATTTAGTCAAGACATAAAGATACCCATGCTGTGGGCTGTTTTTCTTCTTTATACTTGCCTCCCTTCCTATAAATTATTAGTCATTCATATAAACCCATACTATAAATAATTTATACAATCTAGGATAAGGCACTTAATCTTTATTATAGCTCGAGGTCAATCCATTAACGTTTGTCTGCACCATGCACAATGCATCTTCCCGATCTGTCCCACCAAAGGCTGTGACCACAAGCCTTGGGATGCAATGAAAGCACCATGCCAGAAAAGGGCCCCTCTGTGCTCCCTCTGCAAATGCTCTGGGCATGAGAGCACCCGAGCAGAATGTGGCCAAGGAAAACCAACCCCGTTCTGTGGAGTCTGCAGGGAGCCTCGTGCCCCAGGACTGCTGTCCTGAAAGTCAGCTTAAGGACAGGCCTCAAATGAAACAGAAGGAATACAGAGAGAGGCCCAGATGATGTTTAGAAGCTCCAAACCATGCTGATCTTGTACAGTGTATTCAAGACTGCAAGACATGCATGGCACTTCTCGAAGGCAATCACAGGCTGTGCATTAAACCTTCCAAGTCTCAAAGCCTGTGAGCAAGACAGCTGTGATTTGTCAGTGCAGGAGCATTATAATAACAGGAGTACAATAATGACAACATGTATCAGGACATATCTTATGAGCAAAGCCATCTTTTCTCTAAGCTGAGACAGACACTTGTTTGGGCAGGGGGAGCGGGGAGTGGGTGGGAAGCAGCACATGCACAAGGGACACACTACAATGGTATTTGCAAAATTCAGATGGTTTCTGACTCAAATCAATTTAGAAAATGTCACTGATCCAAAAACAACACATTGTAAAAGAATTATAAAAGAAAAAAAGTGACTATTAGAAGGTCTAACTCCTGACACTGGGGCAGATTCAATAATGTCAGCTGATTTAACTGACGATTTCCAAACTTCAGACAACTAAAACCTGAGGTAGCAAATTGTAATGGTTAAGAATTGCTTTATGAATGCAAATGTTTTGTCTCCTCTAAATAACACAATGGATTTATTTTCCATTTAATTGTGTTGAAAATGTTCTTTCATCTCAAGCTTAAAGAGGCTGTCAATTCCAGAAAAACTGGCAGAAAATTTAAGCTTTCTTACCACGTCTTTCAGCTCTAAGTCTTTTCATCTGCTAACTTCAATGATCTTCAGCTCAGCCTGCTGGAATCCTGTGTAGGTGTCAACGGTCTTCCCCTCAGAACCAACCAAACTGAGGATGCCCAGGATGCCTTTGAGACACGCAGGAAATCCCACTAACTCCGGCAGAATGTCACAGACTGAACTTCCTCGCTGCAAGCCCTCCCCTTGTACAGCAAGACATGCTGCTAGGGTCCTGCTGGGGGATGCTGCACAGCCAGTTCCCACGGGATGTAGCTGCCACAGGGACAGCTGCAAGGCACGATCCCTCTGGCTGGAAAAGCCCCCAGACCCGGACACCACTGACCTGGCGGTCACTCCTCCCTAGGGACAGTGCTTTCCTGGGAAATCTCCACAGTGACACCTGTGGGATCAGCAATGGCCACAGCTCAGGCTGGTTCTTCAGGTGTTTCAAAGGAGATGACAACTAATCCCACGATTTGTCCAGTGTTGAGTTTGTGAGCTGTTCTCTGGAGAGCTTTAACAGCCCTGGGCTCTGGACCAAGAAGGAGAAACTTGAAAGAGGCTGAGGTCAGAAGATGTTTTTGAATCACAAGTGTGGCTCATGCCATGGTCATTCTTTGATGAACAAGTGAGAAGTTTTGAAATTTCATATCCTTACCAGAAATTCACTGGAGTCTCCAGTAAATTCAGTTTCTGGTAACAGAAGTATTTCAGAGATTGTGTTTTTAACTAAGCAAGTCCTCATCATACAGCTCATACACATTACTGTAGTGTGCACATGTAGCTTTATAGCAGAGGACACCTTAATTCCCCCAAAGTATGTCTTGAGATAGAAACCTGNGAGGAAAACAACAGTATAACAAAAGCAAAATAAAATAAAATAAAATACCATATTATTTGTAAGGTCTTATCATGGAGATGAACCTTGGAGACACATCCCAAATGTAAAAACTATGGCTATATAAGCTTTGTGTGATCTGTGGTGTCGAAACTTTGCAAATAATGGAAAACATCCATGCTCTTTGGGAGTACAAAGCAATTCTTTTGCATCAGATGATCTCTCTTTGAATTTTTTCACATCATGAAAATTACTGATCTTTTTACACTGTTTCAGATACTTGCTTTAAACTAAGAAATCTCTAATCCTGAGATGAGTAGCTGCTGTTCTGGCTGGGGAGTGTTGTTTGTATTCTCCCTGCTAAAGGCTGGTAAAATATTATCATAGAACTAAATGCAGAAACCACTCTACAGGCTTTCATAAAATATTAGATTTTAAAGGAAAAACCTTCATATGTAACATGATCAATTAGTACTTTAAGTTTCTTACTCTGTAGACAAAGCTACAAAATATTAGACCGGTTCAAGTCAGTGTTTATCCACAGGTTAACACATCTATCAAATCTCTGCTATTTTCCTATCCCTGTGCAGTGTCTTAAAAGAACAGAACTTTCAAAATTCAAAAGTGTTTTGTCTTGCCTTATTTGAGCTACTAATTCTACTTCAGGATATGTGGGTCAGATTTTAGGTTTCCAGAAACATAGTAATGCCGCACTGCATTTATTTAAACACCACAACAAAAACGTTTTAACATGCTATCTATTTCAAGCTATATGAAACTGTATGTTTAACTAGAAAAGAAAAACAAAATCCACATTATTGAAAAAGTTCTAGAATTTTGATTATATACAATGCTTATTAGGATATTTTAAACATTAACATGTATCCTTTTTGGAATTCTTTAAAGTTTTAAATAAGATGGGAATTTTTCATTTTATCTTTAAAATGGAAGAGGCGGGAATGGTTAAAAAATATTTCAATGCTTCTCAACAATGCTTAAAATTCACAGCATTTTATAAAATAAAGTGATAGGCAAACTACTTTTCTTTGGTTTGCATTTGCTAAAGATGATGGACGAGAGCTATACCTAGATTTGTATGTGAAATTTCAGGAACTAAAAAAGCAGAGCACTACATAACCAGTTAAGCTCAGATAAGAAAATAAACTGGATAATCAGCAGGTAAGTTATATAACAAAATCTTTTCCCTCTTAGGGCATATTAAGTTGTAGCACACTGATACTAACTCTAAAACCGGGAGGGGGGGAGGGGGCGGGGAGAAATTTTTCTTTCTGACAGAAGATGTTCTCTGGAAGCATTTATTGTCTCCTCTTTCCTTGCATTTGTCTAGCTGGGTGGAAGCTGGAATCGGTAGAAGGCTTGCATGAATTCAAACATATTTAGTCAAGACATAAAGATACCCATGCTGTGGGCTGTTTTTCTTCTTTATACTTGCCTCCCTTCCTATAAATTATTAGTCATTCATATAAACCCATACTATAAATAATTTATACAATCTAGGATAAGGCACTTAATCTTTCTTTATTATAGCTCGAGGTCAATCCATTAACGTTTGTCTGCACCATGCACAATGCATCTTCCCGGTCTGTCCCACCAAAGGCTGTGACCACAAGCCTTGGGATGCAATGAAAGCACCATGCCAGAAAAGGGCCCCTCTGTGCTCCCTCTGCAAATGCTCTGGGCATGAGAGCACCCGAGCAGAATGTGGCCAAGGAAAACCAACCCCGTTCTGTGGAGTCTGCAGGGAGCCTCGTGCCCCAGGACTGCTGTCCTGAAAGTCAGCTTAAGGACAGGCCTCAAATGAAACAGAAGGAATACAGAGAGAGGCCCAGATGATGTTTAGAAGCTCCAAACCATGCTGATCTTGTACAGTGTATTCAAGACTGCAAGACATGCATGGCACTTCTCGAAGGCAATCACAGGCTGTGCATTAAACCTTCCAAGTCTCAAAGCCTGTGAGCAAGACAGCTGTGATTTGTCAGTGCAGGAGCATTATAATAACAGGAGTACAATAATGACAACATGTATCAGGACATATCTTATGAGCAAAGCCATCTTTTCTCTAAGCTGAGACAGACACTTGTTTGGGCAGGGGGAGCGGGGAGTGGGTGGGAAGCAGCACATGCACAAGGGACACACTACAATGGTATTTGCAAAATTCAGATGGTTTCTGACTCAAATCAATTTAGAAAATGTCACTGATCCAAAAACAACACATTGTAAAAGAATTATAAAAGAAAAAAAGTGACTATTAGAAGGTCTAACTCCTGACACTGGGGCAGATTCAATAATGTCAGCTGATTTAACTGACGATTTCCAAACTTCAGACAACTAAAACCTGAGGTAGCAAATTGTAATGGTTAAGAATTGCTTTATGAATGCAAATGTTTTGTCTCCTCTAAATAACACAATGGATTTATTTTCCATTTAATTGTGTTGAAAATGTTCTTTCATCTCAAGCTTAAAGAGGCTGTCAATTCCAGAAAAACTGGCAGAAAATTTAAGCTTTCTTACCACGTCTTTCAGCTCTAAGTCTTTTCATCTGCTAACTTCAATGATCTTCAGCTCAGCCTGCTGGAATCCTGTGTAGGTGTCAACGGTCTTCCCCTCAGAACCAACCAAACTGAGGATGCCCAGGATGCCTTTGAGACACGCAGGAAATCCCACTAACTCCGGCAGAATGTCACAGACTGAACTTCCTCGCTGCAAGCCCTCCCCTTGTACAGCAAGACATGCTGCTAGGGTCCTGCTGGGGGATGCTGCACAGCCAGTTCCCACGGGATGTAGCTGCCACAGGGACAGCTGCAAGGCACGATCCCTCTGGCTGGAAAAGCCCCCAGACCCGGACACCACTGACCTGGCGGTCACTCCTCCCTAGGGACAGTGCTTTCCTGGGAAATCTCCACAGTGACACCTGTGGGATCAGCAATGGCCACAGCTCAGGCTGGTTCTTCAGGTGTTTCAAAGGAGATGACAACTAATCCCACGATTTGTCCAGTGTTGAGTTTGTGAGCTGTTCTCTGGAGAGCTTTAACAGCCCTGGGCTCTGGACCAAGAAGGAGAAACTTGAAAGAGGCTGAGGTCAGAAGATGTTTTTGAATCACAAGTGTGGCTCATGCCATGGTCATTCTTTGATGAACAAGTGAGAAGTTTTGAAATTTCATATCCTTACCAGAAATTCACTGGAGTCTCCAGTAAATTCAGTTTCTGGTAACAGAAGTATTTCAGAGATTGTGTTTTTAACTAAGCAAGTCCTCATCATACAGCTCATACACATTACTGTAGTGTGCACATGTAGCTTTATAGCAGAGGACACCTTAATTCCCCCAAAGTATGTCTTGAGATAGAAACCTGGATTTCCAGGATGAGCCAAGAATAGAAACCAAAGGCAGCAGCACAATCCCAAATCTCATAAAGTAGCAGCTAAGAACAAAAATGTTCAGAAGACAGGCAGATTTGGGAGCTTAGGTCACTAAAGAAATGAGGATGGGAGCTTGAGAAAAAATTTAAGACTTCCTCTGGAAGGCAGAGAAAACAAGAAGATTTTTGAGGAAAAAGAAACTAAGAAAAAAGTGGAAACTGAAAATGGCTGTGAAGTAGGAGAAGTAAATAAATGTCTGCATTTTACAGGATTAAATCTTTCTCAGCATTAGGAAAAAACTCCATTGAGTAGCTCTATCTGGAGGAACTGTGTTTCCCTACCTACAAAAACCCTGAAAACTTTCCAGAAATGTTCACATATAAAACACATTTTCTATGCTTTGCCAAACTCAAATTGTAAAGAAGAAATTTTTTCTGTCCCACATACTCCGTTCTCCCTGTGATGCCATTGCCTGAATTACGGAAATTCCAGAAGTTATGTTCTGGCTTTATTGTTAGATAGATAACTTTAAACCATAGTGCTTTTTGTGCTTTTACATAAAATAATAACATGAAACTCCTGCCCCAATTAAGGCAATGGGAGTTTTGACACTAAGATCAGTTAAAGCAGAATTTCTATGATTTATGATGTGTGATTATGAGATGTGAACCCTTTGAAGAACATTTTAACTGAGCAATACATTATGGGCAATGCATCTCAGCAACATTAAATTACGCAGTGGAGCTCCTGTGGATACCTTGGCACTGCTTTGACTGTGCTGCACAGCAAAACCTATTCTACACCAAACACACTGCACTACGTTTTCTGCCATAAACACATTTTCTGGCCCCTGAGAGGCGGCCTTTCAATAATGACAGTTCCCATCAACAAAATTTGTTCTTATATTAAAAAAGGGGAAACATTTGAAAAGGAAGACTGTTTTGTTAGTAGCTAATTCTTATTACAAACTAATTTGACCAAAAGCACTGAGTGCCATGCCTAATAGACTTCATAATATCAGTAATTACTCTGCTGTTGGCTATTTCTAAAGTAAAATAACATACTCTCAACTTATTCTGACATGTTGAGATATTTATGCAGCTATAAATATGCCTAATTCTCTTGTAAATCTGTTTATTTGTTTGGGGTTTTTTGTGAGTGGGGGAGATAAACTTCTTAACACTGACTAAATCAATATCAAACATTTAACAGGAACTTCATGAATGCTTTGCTCAACCCAAACCCGTGCTGCTCAGGAAAAGCAATCTAGCTGCAAATTTAGTAGAACTCCACTTACAATACTGAGATGTAAAACTTTCAGCAGCATTTTTTAATTCTGACCCCTATTCCTGAAGAGTACATTTTGAATTTTCATATGCGTATAGGAATTAGCCTTTACATCCTGTCCTCATTTCCCTGTTTTAGGGAATGGACCACACAGTTGTGGTCTCTGGGCTTTGAAGTGCCTTTAAGCTTAAAAGTTATTTTAATTAACACAAAAGACATTTCAACTCCTTCATCAATATGTCCTTATAAATTTATCTATTGATAGTTGTCATAACAAACAGACTTCAGAGAATGCAAACCTGAATTCTGAGCTCCTACAGTTTCCATGCTTCAGCATTAAGAGCAGGAAGGGAGTGTCCCATATCGAAGGAACAAAATTGGAATTAGGGTGATGATAGTCCCACAGCTATCTCCATGGGAACTTACTGATTGCATCCTCAGACATGAGTTACACAGTTAAAAATCTTGGGGACAGTATCCAATGGTTTAAAAATGTTTTCATTGATGTCTCAAGGGCACAAAAAGGTCACAAACAGGGTGTTTTCCAATGCATTTACTTGTACTCATAAAGCATTTCACTCATCTTGCTTATCAATGCTGATCTTCAATTCAACATGAATTCCTCAGGAACAGCTTCATTCTCATTTAAAAAGACATAAAAGCTTGAGATGCCCAATATTTAACCCTTCAATCATTTAATTTAACTTTCTTCAATATTTAATAACTCCACACTTGCTGTATGAAGCTGCTCCAGTCTTACACACTTTATCTCTTTTGTTTGGGCTGAAAGTTGTTCAGAACTTGAATTTATTTTTCCATTATAAGCATTAACAGCAGGCATTTGAAATTAACTTGACTCTTGTCCTTATTCCTTAAATTAACAAGAATGGAGTGAGCTCTGAGGGGTTCTGTCAGAGCTGACCAGGGCTCCCAGCACTGTTTCACTGACTGGGCACCAAATACTCCAGATATTTCACGTACTGCTGAGGAACACACAGATCTCCAGTAAACATTCTTATCAGTGTGTTTTCACAGGAAGCAAAACAAATCAAATTCAGTAGTTGTGCAGACAAGCGAGCAATCCTCCAAGAACACCAGACAGATCTCACTGAGGAGCTGCAGACCTGCAGGATGCCGTTTAACTGAAGAACTAATTTGCATGTGTAATATCCCTCTTACTGCCTGAAATATCAAAACCGGGGAATTCCAATTGCTGCTATTTCTCCCTATGAAAGTCTCAATTATGACATCTCTAAAGTGAACATTGCAGCTACTATGGGAGACATTTTAACACTGGCTGAGCAGATTTTCAAAGGTTTTTCAGCACCTTATAATTCAGATTAGCACGTTTCCTTTGTAAATACTACCTTGAGTTGAAGTTTTAAAAAGGGATATTAAGGTACCTTAGGATTTATACAATTATATCTCAAGAGTTTCAGCAATACTCTGTAGCTGAGTGCAGTATTTTGAAAAATTCCAAGTTAAAACCCCTATTACATTATGAGGCTAAAATAAATGAAAAAAAAAATCTTTAAAAATTTTAGCCTTTATAAAATTTCATGCCACACTATTCTGATAGCACAGACTGGAGTGCTATCATAAATTTAATCTCACTGAAATCCTATGCCCCTATATATAAACCTACATATTTTGAAATCTTGGGAAATGAGATAAATCCTAATGCCATGGATTTTAAAGGAGTAAGTAGTTTCTTTTTTAAAAAAATAGAAGAAAGTGTTGATGTTCCTCTTTTAATTATTTGTTTAAAATTACAGATTTCCCTACAGCAGAGGCTAAAGGATATTGCAGTAGAGAGCTGATCATGTATAGGACAGGTATTCCTGCTAATTGCCTGCCCTCTACTTCATCCAGCAGATCTTGAAAGAAACGACTCACGTTTTTCTTTCATATGGCCACCACTCCTTCCAAATGAACCATGCTGGTTTTGAAATTGTGACTGCACTACAGAAGAGATACATTATTCCCTGATGAGAACCAAGAAACTCCAATTCTTTAAGAGGGAATAACAGGAAGAGTGCAAGAAACAGAGAGACTGACAAATTCTAGGCATGTTTGTGTGGGCAAAGGCTCATGAAGCTGAAAGGTCAAGGGAGAGATGTGAAAATGCACAGAAATCCAGAGCTGGGAGCACGAGAACCCTTTAGAGTACATATCCTCTGATTGCCTTGCACCATTTGTGCATTATGGGCAGACCACAGGGGGACTGCACGTGTGACATTCACTGTTCCACTGCAAGCTGTTCACAGGTAGGGTGGCACAACTCTCTTCCATGCCAGACACAGGATCATCAAAATCTGCTCTACAGCCATGGACCAAACCCACAGATAAACCACGAAGTGAAAAAGAACTACCAGTAATGTAGGCAGAAGGCCATCACAGAGAAACACAACAGGAAGTCCATTTGCAAGCACTTATTTTGTGTTCAGATGTCTCTTAAGTCAAAAAGTACCTCAAAATAAATCTATTAACTGACTTTCCATCCTCACTCCAAACCTCTCAGAATATGCCTTTAAATGGCATTTATCACATGGTCCCACACATCAATAAAACGAGGATTATCTAAATTTTACTACCATCACTGCACAAGGCAGGTATCAGTTGATGGTGCTGCCCTTCTCAGCCCCAGCAGAAAGCTGGAATGCAGTAAAAAACACAGTCAGCATAAAGGTTAACACTGGAGTGTCTCCTGCTTTGGTACCATTCAGTGCAATTCTATCCATGCTGGTCATTTCTGACAGACTCTTCTGAAGAACAGCAGGTTTTTGGGACAGAGCCCAACTTTCTTGCACTTTCATACACCAGCTCGTATTAGTTTGTGGTCCTGACTGAAACTTCTATACACTCCAGAACAAATAATGATCTATCTAGCCCCCAAAAATGAATGGGAATGTGGGTGTTCCAGACATTGTAAGAGTGTGTTTCAGCAATCCAAGGCAGAGAATGCCCTAATTGCATGGGCTATGTAATCCATTTGGTGAACACACCGACACCCTGCTTTTCATAACTATTCTGCATTCTTCAGACATATTCTAGCTACACTTTTATTTTTTCTACTTCATTTGTTTTCTTTTAACAGCTGAGTCTAGGCCCAGGAACTGCTGAAAGAAATATATTTTTAAGCTTTGATGCTTTTCTGATTATAAATAGCTCTGACTTTACAACACAATGCTTAATTTAATTGATTTTTATGCACCTCCTCATTATCAATGCAGTCATTATTTTTTCCAAGGCAATCTTTTCTCTCAGTACATTTTCTACAGATTAAAACCTAAAATTATCACTGATCCTATTTGAATGGTTTATTCTTCCCTCAAAACTCCCTCACCTCTTTTTTTGCATTTCAACCTGGAAACAGGCTCTTATTTTTCTTTCTTCCCTCAACATCTTCAAATGTCTCCTAGTTGCTGAGTGTTTTGAAACATATCAGTCTATTTACATAGAAATTATACTGCCACAGCCAAGTTTTAAAATATAATTCTTACAGTAGCAAGTACTCCTTCCTCATAACCACTTTTATGGATTTAAATAACAAATGCTGAGTACAGGTGGACCTTGGGGTGAAAGTGTGGCACAATTTGCCTGCATTAGGAGTCAGAGTTCCCAGAGTTACAGTCAGAGGTGCACCAAGTGACAAATTCTTGTCCCCACATGGCTCTTTAGGAATGAGAACAGCCTCTTCAGGAATGAGAACAAACTATCAAATTCCAAAACAAAAGACAGCTTTCCAGCTCTCTTAAATCTTGGCTCTGAATCCTGACTCCAAGAACCTCCCTGTACAACTGTCCCTCTCATGTTAGCCTGATCCTGTAAACAGGTGAGGAAGGAGATGTCCAACCAGAGGCAAGTAAACCTAGAAACCACCTGAATGTGTGGGTTACCCTTTCCCTCACGCTGGTATTAAACATAACTGAGACCAGTGTCCTGGGGTCTGCACAGCCTTTCATCAGATGACAAGACAATTATCATTCCAAGGTTTCTTTTAGGGTTTCTCTTTCTTCAAAAATTTGTAGTTCCTGCCTGCATTTCTGCCCTCCTCAGCAATACCAAAATACAGACTTTTAGACTCAGGGCACACTGTACAGGGGACCCCACAGGAAACAAAGAACTGGGGCAAGGATGACCAATCTTCCTGGCCGTACAAAACCACAGGGGGAAACCTCCTCCTCTTCCTCATTACAAACCTCATCAAGCCTGCAGCTGGCTTACCCGTGGGAGGTGACAAGGCAGCAGGTTCTGTGGGATGGGATATTCACTCACTCACGTGGCAACCAAGGGACATCTGCTGCAGCGATTCCTGCTTGGCAGCTGTCCTCAACAGCAGGCACGGAGATCCCTTCCAGCACAGCCCTCCTGCCATCCAGTGACACTGCCAGCCCTGCTGCCCATCCGGTGACGTTCCCAGCCCTGCTGCCGTCCAGTGACATTCCCAGCCCTACTGCCTGTCTGGTGATGTTCCCAGTCCTGCTGCCCGTCCGTCTGGTGACACTGCCAGCCCTGCTGCCTGTCTGGTGACATTCTCAGCCCTGCTGCCTGTCCGGTGACATTCCCAGCCCTGCTGCCAGTCCGGTGACACTGCCAGCCCTGCTGCCTGCCAGGTGGCACTGCCAGTCTGGGAATGGGACCCTTAGCCCACCAAGGTCACACGTGGCTCATGAGGTATGGCAGCCACTGCAGCTCTGCCAGTACTAAGGCAAATGAAGGAAAATCAGCTGATGCTGGAGAACTGCTGGTGAGACCTGTGATGTAAAACATTCTGTTGTGTTCCAGGCCAGCAAGCACTCACACTAGAGTGAAAGAGTCACTGGTCAGCCATATAGGAGCTCCTGTCCTTGGGCAGCACAATCCCAAGGAATACTCACTGCCTGGGAGGTGACAATTTAGCTGCGTTTCTTCTCCAAAAATGAAAATACATATTTGGAGAAAACATCTGATTTTGAGAAACACTGGAACACTATATGCAATCAGTACTTTTTCCTCCAAAACAGGTATTATATAATACTGGAATAATAAATTGCTCACAAGAGCTTGATATGAGTACTTGCATAAGATACATTCTTTATGTCTATAGATTAATTCATTTCTGTCTGTCTAATCTCAAAACCAGCTAAGCTTCCATTCATTCCTTATTAGAATTCCCTGATAATTAAACAGATCATTTCCTAATTACTGCTGTCTGCTGTGACGAGTTTCCAGGGCTCCAGCCAGTGCAGAAAAACTTGTTTATCAAACAAAAGACAGACTGATAGAACAAAAATTAAATTGCATCTTCTATCCATTTGGGGTTTTTTTAGTTAATTGGTTAAGTCTCATGACTAAATATCAAACATTATTTTCCCTTATCACTTGGTCTCTAATTACCAATCACCTCTGTGAATTGCTAATATGAACGATTTTGACCCGTGACATCTCCGCTTTTGTCCTACAGTACTGCAGATAGGACACATTTTATTGCAAATTTCATTTCATTTCATGCTTTTTATTGTGAAAGGTATGGAACACTGAATGACAATTATATATTTTACAGTTCATTCATTTCAAACTGATCATTTCATATTCATTACTCCAGTGACAGACATGTCCTGTCAGTTTTACCCCTCACTATGCACGTAATATCTGCATTTGAGCAAGCAACAGAATTTTGAAAGGAGATTGCAACCAAGTTTCCATATAGAAAAACCCCACCAAAATTCAAAAAGCTCTGCTAGCTTGTTACATTAACTTTATGGGCTGCTGTCAAAGTAACAGCTGACTAACATCCCATTTCTGATATTTTTTACAACCTGGTTGAAAAAACTAAGTTTGGGCATAAAAATATACAACTATATAAACCATTCCTATGAAATCTGAAGAAAAGGTTAAAGCTCCTGGACATATTTTCAAGAAATGAACTTGGACTTCAATTTTTCCTAGTGTTTCAGATCTCACCAAAAAACCATTATTTTTTGTATTGCAAAAAGTCACCCTGGTTAGCCAGTGATTACTTGAAAATATGTGTAACATAAAGGAGAATATTTTTTCTGTGCTTCCTAACGCAACTACTCCAGCCAATTTCTATGTTCCAATTTTAAGTAAGAGCTCTCTGGATACTCTGTTTTTGAGGCTCTTTTCATCAGAAATAATTGCTGATAATCAGAATCTCTTCATCCATTGATTGCAATGGATATATTCAATGGTATATTTAAAGGATGTTTGGCCCTCATAAAATTTGGGTTGCTAATAGAAAAATGTTCTGCTCTTCCTATTAACACCCCCAAGAAGAGGTTCTGGATCCAAAACAGGAGGTTATGATATAAGAAATATGGCATGTTAAATAGAAAATACACGGAAGGAATGAGTACAGTTGGAGAGCATGCACACATAAAACACCAAACCAGATACAACTCAACACAAGCCAAGAGAGGACGAAATGAAGCTTTTTGATAACCACAGCTGAACCACATCAGTGACCGAGCATTTCCTCTGGGTGACACCAAAAGGGACCAAGATGAGACAATCTGTTCTGTCCCCAGCCTGGTGAGAACCTTCTCTATCGGTCTGTGCAGCACAGGCAGGGTGTAGCAGAGCCCAAACAGTGGGGGCACATAACACCATTCAGGGTTTCCGGACAGGAGCCAAGATCTCCACAAAACAAATCAGCCAGGATGCAGAAGAAACTGCCTGAAGCTATTTAAATGTGAAAATGACATCATATTGTAAGTGGTAACGCAAAAAATAACTATTTTTCAGGGGTCAACACTGACAGTTGTTTATTGCCTGATTGGGAGAGACCAGTGCTTGAAAGGACAATAGAAAGAATGAATTAAATCACAGTAATAGTCTTTACTTATTTATTTGAATTTTGCAAATAAATAAAAGTTCTAAAGACCTCATCCTGCATGTATGACCCCCTGTGCAACAGCAGGAAGGTCTGGACCTGTCATGTCCTCATCTGAGCTGTACAACATTCACAAGTTTTATCTGATCTAAAAGCACACTTGTAACTGCCCAGAGCCTGTCCTGGATGAAACCCAAAATAATCCCACACAACTCCAGGTTTTTTACAACTTTGAAATTTCATGCATTAAGATCCTCACACAGTAACTTGACAGTCACACTTAAAAACACTAAAAATATTATATATTAAAATGCAACAAGAAACAGCAGAGTTCCTTCAATGTTTGGATCATGCTTGGGAGCCCAGGGAAGTGGCTGCATCTACATAAATGCAGAAATGACACCCCATAATTACGTAAACATGAATTTAACAAAGCTGACATAGCGATTTGGCAACTGGTTGTGTTTATATCAGCACATCTTCAACACTGCTCATCAACCTTTACAGCTGAGATTAAAGAGGCAGGGGAGCAAAAAAAAAAAAAAAAACACCTAAAAATCCAGACTAGCTTGCCTGTGGAAAAAAAAAGAATTTTACGTTATTTGTGTCAGTAATAGAATCAACAAGCTCAGTTAACTGAAGACAAGTTAACTGGTCAAGTCAAGTAGCTGCCTGGCAAGGGTCAGAGGCCTGCTCTGGTTCAGCTGGAACAGGCAAAAGGGGCCACTTGTGTTTGACTGCTCTCACACATGGGCAGGCCCCACAGCCAAAGGAGGAAAGGCCCTGCTGTCAGAAGGGACATGGAATCAAGTAGGGCTTGGCAACCCTTCAAAAGTCCCTTGCCTTTCAAAGCAGTACTTTGAGTGCCTTTACATCAAGGATGCCCCTGAATCTCCCCCAGCAGCAGCAGCTCTGCATCCCCAGTCCCCGAGTGCGGATGGTGGAGGGGGAGCAGCAGGACCAACACTGTGCAAGCTGAAAGGTTCTGCAGAACATGGCCTGGCAGCCACTGCACCTCCCAGACACATCACACATGTGAGAGAACTGAAAGGTACTGCAGAACACGGCCTGGGAGCCACTGCCAGACACACATCACACACGTGAGAGAGCTGAAAGGTTCTGCAAAACATGGCCTGAGAGCCAATGCCCCTCCCAGACACACACACACCACTATCCCAATGTGTTTAATGTGTTCATACATTTTAAGGAGATGCAGATGACAGAGGGAAACGATGACAAGTAAGCTACCCTAACAAATGCTGCACAGATTTACATCAGTCTTACCACTGATACTACACTGCACATTTGCATAACAAAGTGTAAAAACACACAGGCCCCGTGCTTGTATCATTGTGAGGGGCAACATGGAAAAAAAGTCACTGAATTTGCCTGGTATGGTCCTTGTTGGTTAAGCAAAATCACAAATAAGAGCCATGCTAACTGAATAATTTACCTGCTCCCTCCTACCTCACACCAGCAACAAGTCTTCCTTTCACTCTTCCTTGCTAAAATTAAAACTGAATAAAAAAGAAAATGTTAAGATTATCAGGCAGATCACATTCTCACTGGTGCAACAAGTCAAACAAGAATTTAAGCAGCTGATTTAAAGGTAACAAGTATATAATCACTATGAGCTCCAAGGTTAGCCATACTTCAGGGCTCAAGTAGAATTGCATGGCTGGAAGTCCTCTGCACTGCCTTTTGCCCATGTTCAAATACCTCTGCTCCCCCGAGGCTGGGCCTTGGCATCCCACTGGGAATGAGCTCCTGAACTACTCCAGGCCTCCACCTCAGTGCATTAGTTTTAACAAGATCTCCCCACAAAGTGGCAGCTCAGCTGCTTTACTCACTTCCTGCCCTGGACCACAACCCATCACTACAATCAAGAGCCCTCCAACATTCTGCAGTCTAGCACTGGTGTGAAGGAGGAGGGAGGTGGTTGAGACCTTTTCTTCTCCTTCTCCATGGCTCAAAGCTGTAGTGGTTGGTTTGTTAAGCATCGCTTTTAGGACAGACAGAGCCTGTTCAGAGAGCTTAGCAGAGCAGAAGCACTTTGAGCAGTCTCCAGGCTTTGCAGGGAAAGCACTGCCAGAGGAAAGCTTTCTGCTTTTGTAGCAGTACAATGCAATGCAATGCCAGCATTTGTATCGTGCAGCAGCACGGTGCAGAGGTCCTGCCTTTTTGGGGGAACAGATCTGCCAGTTACCTGCAAAATCTGAGAAAAAACGGGCTGAGGGCAGCTCATCTCTGCACTGGTAGCTTCTAGTCTTTGCCACTGAATGAAGGACACTGTCAAAAAAATGAGTTTAAAGAAAGAAAACAAATGTCACATCAAATATAATATAACCACTGAATTTTAGGAAGGGGAGGAAGTATTTGTCTGTAAAAATATTCATGTCAGTTGTTTCATGTGTTTTGGGTTTTTTTTTTTAGATCAGTCATATTCTATAGAGAAATGCTGTGGTCAGGTTCATTACTAAACCTTTTTTATCAGAAGCAGGACAACAACATACACAAGTCATAATTTGATGGACACTGAAATCAGTGTAAGTCAGCTCTACTCCAACAGCTTCACTGGATCCTGGGTTTCTGTAGCCACTATCTCGTACCAGCATCACCCCTAGACTAAGATACCCATAACAACAGTGTACAACAGGGAAATCCTCCCACACCCCACACCTTCTCCTTGCAAAGGCATCTGTCGGGAAGTTGATTTCTTCTGGAGGATGTCACAACTATCTGGTGAACTGTACAGATTCAGAAAGCTTCTGTGCAACAAACAGCATCACAAAATTCCACATTACAACTGTAGCAGAGCAATCTGAAATAGTATCACAGACATCAATGAGAGTATTCCAGTTTTAGGTCAATAACCTGCCTTGGTCATGTTTGCACACAGCTAGGAGATAGGATTGAAGAATCTTTGGTGAATTAATCCCAGTAAGACCCAAAGTCTATAAATATATTAACTTTTCAATGTGTATTCTTCCAGCTTCTGATCCTACTACTGGGTTATTCTATGGTCATCTTGTGCTGTTTGCAATAGAAAGATCATTATGAAAAATATAGGTTCTAATCATCAGTTTCAAATGCAGTGGGGGTTCAAACTCCCCCTGTGACGGCCTCAGCATTAACATTAACAAAATGTGTAACTGGGTTCCAAACCAAACAAGGTTAAAATGAAAAGTTCTTTTTACACAAGAGATTATGGGTGATGGCACATGGCCAAGACAGGGTTCAGCTCCAAGGAACATCACAAGTGTTCACAATGTCATTGACAGCAGAACACTGCCAGCAGAGAGATCAGGACACAGGAGAATATCCCCACCACAGTGAGCATCGCAGGACTGACTGTGCAGTGCACAGCCACAAGCACCTTTGCTTCTCCCCAGTGTGTACACAAAACAATTCCACAGCAAGTTAAAAACCTAGTAAGGGTCATAGGTTGGGGCTTTTTTTGCTTGGTTTCTTTTTTTTTTTTTTCTGTTGCTTTGAACTTTTAGAGGGTAAAGACAGTGAGCTTTATTCCTGTACATCTGTCAGTGTTTGAATTTATTTATCCTTGTCTGTTTCTGCTATCAATCACAGTGTATTTACTTTTTTATTTCTTACTTTTTACGTCAATATTTTCAGTTTGGG